>RJWH01003372.1:8091-159445 GCA_004363575.1 Solenodon paradoxus | reverse complement strand
GATGTCAGGCTGGGGACTTGCTCTGCCTGGGCATTGTTGGTGGTGAAGGGGCCCCTTCCCTTCCTGGGGCAGCTGCCCCCAAGTCCTCTCATTTTTGTTCCCCACCTCTGCCCCACATGCCTTCTCCGGGTCCCCTACTCCAAAGAGGTGGTTTTGAAGGGGACGAGGAGAATGAGAGGTAGGGAGAGAGAAGAGACAGAAAAACGTATCTGGAGAGAGAGAGAGAGAGAGAGAGAGAGAGAGAGAGAGAGAGAGAGAGAGAGAGACTGAGAGGCAGCCAGTTAGAGACAAAGGGAGACAAGCAGGCCGCAGAGACAGATAGACGGGAAGACAGACAGACAGGCAGGTAGAGACGGAACAGTGCTTCAGAAAGGGGACCCTGGATGGCTGATCTCTGATCCTGACGGGCAGGGCAGTGACACCGGACCCTTGTCCATCCCTCGACACCTCACAGGCTCTGGCCTCCCTGAGACCCCATGTGCCCGAGGGTGGGAGCCTGCCCTTCTTCTCCGCCATGCCTGGCACTGCTGGCTTGTGGGCACTGGGCTGTCCAGAGCTGGTGAAGCTCATATGTGGGCCCCACTAGGCAGACAGGACCTCTGGGTCCAGAAGAAATGGGTACCAAGCCCTAAGTCTGGCCCAGGCAGTCCTAGGGGATGGGAACCTCCCGAGGACGTGCAGCCCGTGAGCCTCCTGCCTCCGCCGGCGCAGCACTGTCGGCGCCTGCAGCCATCTTCCTCCTGCCCAGTCCTCGTCTCGTTCTACCCTGTTTCGCCTCCACCCCTTTGTGGGACACAGCTCTCCTCTCTGACCCGTCCAACCCACAGGATCTTCCCAAACGCAAACGGAGTGCGGCAACCCTGAGAGGTAAGCCTGCCTCCCTGCTGCCCGCAGGTTGAGGACTGATGTGGCCCCACCTGCTCCTCCATCTGCTCAGACCCTGGGATCCCAAGTGTCTCTTGGAGTCCCAGCCCACTCTGTCCCTCCAGCCCGTCCCCTGTGTCTGCCAATGCTCACTCACCTTCAGTCTCAGCTTGGACATCACCCTCTTTCCACCTGCAGGGAGGTCCCCCACACCCCCGACCAGGTGTGCCCACGAGGCTGCCCCACTCCCAGCGCTCTGTTGCTAAGTCTGGCTGCTCTGAGGGAGCCTAAATAGGCATACGTGCTGGGCCCTTTCTGTAATTTTTTTAAGTTCTAAGAGAGGTATAAAAAAATTACATGTGTGCACATACATTTTTCTGCACAGAAAAAAGTAAAACTGTGGAAAAGTTTGCACCCTATTAATCCTATAAAAAGGCTAATTTCTACCACATATAAAGAGCACTTACAAATCAATAGCATTTGTCAGTCACCCAACAGAGGAATGGACAAAAGTTATAAACAGAAAATTGAGAATGAAAGGCATTCACATTCACTCAAAAGAAAGGCAATGCCAGTGAAAACAGTAAGGGAGCTCCCTTCAAAACCAAAGTAATGACTCACCATCTGTTCATATAATGGCCAGTGAGGCCGTGGGACCATGTCACAGCTGCCCTTTTTGAAGCGTGGTGATATGTACTTGAATATGGTCATGCCCTTGTGGCTCTCAGGAGGCTGAGACGCTGGTGTGTAGACAAAGTAAAGCACGAGGAACTGGGTTTGTGACCCAGGGCCAAGGTGGAAAATCAAAATAACTAAAGATACTTCTTTCCTTCCTCCCTCCCTCTCTTTCTTCCTACCTTCTTTCCTTCCTCCCTCCCTCTCTTCCTTCCTTCCTACTTTCCTTCCTTCCTTCTTCTTTCCTCCCTCCCTCCCTTCCTTTCTTCCTTCCTTCCTCCCTCTCTTCCTTCCTTTCTCCCTTCCTTCCTTCCTCCTTCCCTAATTTTTCCTTCCTTCCTACCTTCCATTCTCCCTCCCTCCCTCCCTTCCTTCCTTCTCTCCTTCCTTCCTCCCTCTATTCCATCACCTACGTACCTTCCTTCCTTCTCTCTCTTCATTCCTTCCTTCCTACCTACTTTCCTTCTCTCCTTCCTTCCCCTTCCTTCTTTCTTTCCTTCCTACCTTCCTTCCTTTCAATGCTTTCTCCTTCTCTCCCTTCCTTCTTCTCTTAAAAAATATGTAGTCAAAATATTATACATTTACTTCTTTGATTTAGCAATTCCACATTAATATGTCTTGCAGACATATTTGCAAAGAACACAAGGAAATCACTGAAACACTCTGTGGAAGCAGAAGACTCGAGACAGCCTGAATGCCCATTGCGGGAGATGGGAGTTAAGGTGCCGCCATCTTGGAATGCTATACTGCCATGAAAAAGAATGAGGGGTCCAGCAAACATGGCACACCCACAGAATAAATGAGCCACAAAAAAGAGGAAAGTGTTGATGTGTGCTACAGCATGGAGGAGCCTTGAAGACTTTATGCTGAGTGAACAAAATCAAGCATAAAAGCACACGGTGTATTTATCTGCAATGCTCAGATTAAGCAAGTCCATAGAGACAGAAGGTAGATTAGTGATTGTCGAGGACTGCAGACAGGGGAAAGGGGTGGTGCTCACGGGAAGGAGATTTCTCTTTAAGGTAGAGAAAATCTTCTAAAATTAGCACAGTCGCTGATGCTTTCCACTCCTTTGCCCAGGGCAGACATTACTAAGTGATCACAGCACGTTCCCAACAATCCAAAGACTGTCTCTGCATCCCTGTCTATTCTCAAAAGGCAGCCTCTAAGAGTGGGAAAGTGGGGATTATTAAAAAAGAAATCTCCATGCGCCCTGGTGGAGGAGTGGTTTGGTCCACCACCTCTGGCCAGGCATAGTCCCCAGACATCTCAAGGACCCAAGTTCACATCCAGGGGCTGGGGGAACAATCAAGATGAATAACTAAATAAAATAAATAAAATGCTTCTTCCTTCTCTCTCTGCCTGCCTGCCTGCCTGCTCACCTTCATTCCCGCTTCACCTTTCCTTTCAAAAAAAAAAAAAAAAAATCTCATTTCTGTGGGTGCAAACCCACGACATCGCCCAGCGATGGGTCTTCCTAATTGCAGGCCCAGTGTGTATAGAAAGAGTGGCGATGGCTGCACAGTCTGGATCAGACTAGAACCACTGGGTCACACATGTTAAAGGGTGGATGTTGTGTGTGAAATCTGCTTAAATATGAGATCGCAGTGCTTTTTTATGAAACAATTACAAGACCTTGATAAGTTAAAAAGTTAGTGCAGCTCCGTGTAAAGAATGCAGCCATTTGCAGGGAAATTTCAGGAATGTAGACCCCTCCATACCTGACTCACGAAATCACTATCCTTAGGAGAATTCTCAAGAAACTGGCAGCTGGCTGATGTTGGGAAGGTGAACAGAGAATTAGTGTGTTAGCTTTCATTGTGAATCCCTTTACATGGTTTAAAAAACAAATACGAAAAAGTAATAACACATATGGTCATCCTTTACCCTAGGAATTAAATGTGTGTGCGTGTGTGTGCATTTGTGTGGCAGCAGCTCTCCCGATTCCAGGGCCATTTTCCGGTGGCGATCGCCTGCAGCCTGGAAGGGCCCCTGGTGATGGAGTTTCTTCAGATTTCCACCTTGAGGTGGCAGAGGAACCACAGGGCTCAGGCTGGCCCAGGAGATGGATCTCTGAACCAGCAGCCCCAGGAAGGCAGTCCCCTCCCTGCACCCCTTGTCCTGAGAAGGCCTGGCCCAGCACTCCCAGTAGCTCATGACATACTGGAGGGGAGCTGGGCCCTGGCCAGAAAGCTGGGGCGGGCCCATGCTTAGGTTGCAGCCACAAGAGGTTGAAGTTGGGTAGGTTTCTCCCCTGATCACAGGGAAGGATGAAGAGGAAGAGTGCGGGAGGGGAGACAGAGAAAAGAAGGCTTAGAAAAAAAGAGCAAGAGTGATGGAGAGAGTGCATATCAGAGACAGACCCCCAGAGAACAGACAGCAGAGGAAGGCAGGAGCTGGGAGAGGGGCATGGGGCCAGCACTGACCTGCTTCCTTTGGGCCAGCCCTGAACCTCTATCTACACGGCTGCAGATGCTTTGCGCAGTCACAGCTGCTCCCTGCGGACGTGTTTGCTCAGGAAATGGAGAAGCTGCATGGCTAGCAACAGCAGAAGGGCATTGAAAGTCTGGCTGCAGGGCCCTGGACTGATCGCCAGGATGTCCAGGTGCAGACCTGGCCTATTTCGGGGGACGGAGACCTCTTGGCACATCTAGGTGGCTTGTACCCAGCCCTGGTGGGATGTTCCCAGGGTCACAGCTGCCTGCCTCCCACAGCTCCCGCAAGAAGACAGCCCAACTTGGGGCTGCTGTGTGGAGTCTGGAGGCCCGACCGGGTCTTGGGGAGTGTGTCCTGCCCATGTCTTCCTCACTATGTGACCCTGGCCAAGTCGCTTTCTCTCTGGGCCTCAGTGTGCTCACTGCAAAAACGGGCACAGCAGCACTTGTCTCGGGGTGGCTTGCTGTAAGGAGCACTTAAATGAACCCCTCGCCTGGCTCCTGGCACTTAATTTCTCACCAAAAAATGTCTTCATGTTGAATCAAAGCATGTTGCATGTAATTCACAAAGTGAAAGTCTGGGCAGCCTGGGGACGTGAAGCCTGGGACAAGTGGCCCCGTCTTTGGCAAAGAGAATATTAGGGGGAAGTCTGGGCCTTCCAAAAGGCCTTTTGCTACTAATTATTGCCTGAAATTCTCCCACCTCTTGGGATAAAGCAAGAGAAACCCAGGTTGAAATTAAAAATTCTTCTCGAGGAGGGATAGTGAGTGTATGTAACATGACACGGTGTCATTTCTTTACTGTCATTTTGTCTGGTTTTGCTGGCTCAGGGAACCCGGCCTCTTGCTAGGCGCTCTGCCTGCAATTTGGAATATCCACCACGAGGTGGCGTTTTGCGTTTGCGCCTGCACCTGTTGTTTTTTCACAGCTTCTCTGATCCACTCTTAGAAGACGCTTCTTGCATCTTCCTCTGGCTCAAGCAGCTAAGGCCAGGCTAAGAAAGCTGTGGCCTGGGATTCGAGACCCAGACTGGGGGTGGCAAAAAAAAGAACGAAAACAACAAAAGAACACAAGCAACGAGGCTGCTTTTAGATTGCTGGGGTCATGTAGCAATGTCTGCCCTGGGAAGAAGTGGAAAGCAGTCACTGGGCATCCAGTTACCTGGAGATTATGCTTCTGAGAAAACTGTGTTTTTCTATTTAATGATACTTTTATGAATAGGTGGGGCTCTTTTTAAATCACATGGGCATAAATAGACTAATCTCTGCTTCAGAAGATGCTTGTAACAGAATAAGAAATCTCTTTGTAATACAGGATAAGAGTATTTTTGTACTGAAAACCAGAGAGTTTGGGAATGGGTCTGCAGGCAGCAAGACAATTAAGAGAGTGAGCACTTAAGTACAGCTTTTCTTACTGGCGCGAATGATTAAGCAGCTCCTTTTTTTTTTTTTTCCACACTCATTTTAAAGAGAGAAACCTTTAATGCTTTTTCTCACCTGCGTTTTCCTATGTGCTCATAAGCTCAGAGTCGTGAATTCCCAGCTCCCCTCAGGTCTGCGGCTGTCGCGCCCGCAGCCTGTCTCGCTGAGCCAGCTCTTGGAAGAAACTATAAAGGAACAAGAAAGCCTTTTTGGCTGCACTCATCTTAAGAATTGCTGAGTTTTAGAAAATCATTCTTTTTCATCAGTAATCCCTCAAAGACTCCTTAGCATCTTATTTGTGGTAAAGTATTATAATAACAATATAATGTCATTCCATTTTTGAAAAAAAAATAAATAGCTTGTAATCCATCTACCTTAATATAATGATACCCCAGGTTTTTGTTTGGGGGTTTTACCTCCTTTTATTTTAGTGCTTTTCTCTCCCTCCCAGAGAAGAGACGCTCCAACCCCGTGAAAATCTTCCCCCATTCTCAGGCAGCCGAAAATCCCCCTTCTTTCTCTCACTCGAGCTGTTCGTGCTTTGAAGTCAGGCTGGTTTCGCTTCTCCTCTGCACTGAATGGGTCTCTATTTGTAGTCACACGAGGGGTCACCATCTTCTGCAAGGGGTAGATGTTGACACACTTTCTATGCACAGGGCCACCCAGTCACGCTCCAGGATCATAACCACAAGCAGGAGGACATTGGTGGGACCGGACACACAAGATATCATGTGGGAATATAGTGTCTTTTTCCTGTTTGCCACTTTGGTGATCTTGAACATATCACACTTGTAACTTAACATATGTTATTTTTATGTTTAAAAAAATACTCAGGGCGTGCCTTGTGGCCTAGTGCGTAGGTCACTGGGCGCAGTCCACACACACCCCAGGGTTCCTGCTTCAACATCCGGGCCTGGAGACAAGCCAGATGAACAACTAAATAAAATAAATAAAGTGCTTCCTCCTCCTCTCTCTTCCTGCCTGCTCATCTTCATTCCTGCCTGCGCCTTAAATAAAAACCCACACGTTCATAACTCTAGGTCTATGCCCACGAAAAATGAGATCTACATCCACAAGAACTTGCACGTGAATGTCCATTTGCAGACGGAAAGCAGATTCGATGCAGTCGGGGGCGGGGGAGGGACGCAGTTAATACGCATAGAATTTCTCTTGGGGGAGGCGGGGTGTTCTGACGGCTGCACGCTGAATAAACTAAAATCCATCAAATTTTATACTTTAGAGAGTGACTTACATGGCATGTAAATGAACTCTATAAAGCGGTTAGCTATCAGAGATACACACACTCAGACAGACGCTAAGATTCTGCAGGTGAACGTGCGCCCCAAGACTCTAAGGGAGGAAGGTGGGCAGAGGGAGCAGGTGGAGGGAAGGTCCAGCCTCGTGCCCATTCTCCCCCCAGACAGCGCAGGTGTTCCCTGTGCCCGGCCTGTGGGTGAAGCAGACCGGGTCCTGGCCACGTTTCAGCCAGAGAGCAAGAACGGGGGAGTTCACGTAATAACCACCGTGATAACTCATGATGGTGACGGCCCAGGGGCCGTGGAGGCCAGAGGAGGCCCTGACTCAAGGGTTGTCAAGGGACATGGGGTGGGGGCATCTTGACTGAGACTTGGTGGATGACCTCCAGCGAAACCCAGGGAGAGTCCCAGGCCAAGGGAGTAGCAGGAACAGCATGGAGGGTGGAGGCCTGAATAAGGGCAGACTGGGACTCCTGCGGGGGCAGGGGCAAAGCGTGTGGGGCACCAGGGCAGGGGAGGGGATCGGAGCATCCTGCTGTCTGAGAGGTCAGTAGGGCCTGCCCAGGGAGCCTGGGGGGCCAAATCCGGGCTGCTTCTTGCAGCCCTAGGAACCACTGTGAGATTTTAGGGAGGGACTTGGGTCTGGTCTCTGCTTCTGGAAGATCCCTCTGACAGCAAGACCTGGGGAAATCGCTAGAACTTAGAGATTCTCTTCTCCCGCCTGAATTCCCAGGCATTGCCTCTTCCTCCACTGCAGTCCTTTGAGCCTCATCCATCCTACTAAGAGCTGTGTCATTCACATTTATAAAACAGGGTGGTAACAGCCACCCTGCAGTGGAGGATTAGTGAGCATTTATGTCTAGTGTCCAAGTACAAATTGACAACAGTTTTAAATACATAGAACCTTTGAGAGTAAGTGAGATACCATTTCACTTTGCAAACATCCCTGACCCTCAGAACCCTCCCTACTGGCCTCAGGGGTGTTGAGACAGTCATGGGCTGAACCGTGTCCCTCCAAAGACGTTGAAGCTCTAACCCTTGACATTGCGGTTGTGAAGCATCTGAGAAGATGAGCTGTGCAGATGACGAGTTAAGGCGAGGTCATCAGGGTGGGCCCAAATCCCATGTCCCGTGTCCTGACGGAAGGGGACATGTGGACATGCTGACAGACAGGCAGAGTAAAGACCATGTGAAGGAACAGGGAGAAGTTGACAGCACCGGAATCCACCAGAAACCCGGAGAGAGCAATGGGACCACTGTCTGCCAGGCCCACAGTGGGCGCAATGTTGCTGACACCTAGATTTGCCCATCTGGCCTCTGGAACTGTGACAATCTGTTCCTGCCTCCTAGTCTGTGGTACTCGGTTGCAGCAGCTCCAGAAAAGTAGTTCTAGGAGAATGAGTCTCACTGTCTAAAGAAACTGGGCTTTAGGGCCTGCAGATACCTGGGGGCTGGTGCCAAGCCTTTGTCCCTGTCCAGATCTGTGGCCAGTCCTGGCTTCCTCTCTGCCTCCCACCGCCGCAGCAGGAGGGCACCAGATGCTTCCAGAAGAGAAGTCTGGAATGCATATAGCAACCCTGGCAGTGGGATTCTGAGTGCGGTCCCAGCCTGGTCAGCAGGGGAGCCGTCATCTGGATCCTGTTTGCTGTCCCCTGGCAGGGGAATCTGAGAATTGTGGAAAGTGGTCAGAGGGGGAGGGTGACTCTCCCTGTGGCCAGGGCCCTGGATGGGGAGACAGCAGACGTGAAAGTCGGTTCCTGGGTCAAACCCTGGCCTTGCACTTAGCTGGGTGAGTGGGTGACCCAGGTGACCTCAGGCCACCCATGTCACCTGCCTCGTCTTGACTATCTCACTTGAAAAATGAGGACAGTAAATAACCTCATCTTGCTGCCAGGGAGCAATGGGATAATAGAAATAGCAGGATGCTTGATGCAGGGAAATTTTAGATATTTTTCACTCCTTAAAAAAAGGATGGCGAAGTATACATGTGATTAAATGTACCGTCTTTACCATTTTTAAGTTCCGTAGCACTCAGTACAGTCCTTACGTCACGTAACAATTGCCACCACCCACCGCCAGAGCTCTTCCCATCTTGCAAAACTGAAAATCTGTCCTTACTACACACTGTCTTTCCTCCCCGCCCCTGGCACCCACACGTACTTCTGTCTCCGCCGTGACCCTTCTAGACACCTGGCATGATCACTTTTCTGCGACTGGCTAACTTCACTTAGCACCGTGTCGATGTTCATCTGACAGAGTTTCCTTCAGATGCTATTTTTAATGAGAAAATGCTACTAACTGCTTTGTGCGGTAGAGAGACTCAGCCATGGCAGGGAGGTCCCTTTACCTGTGGGGACGGGTGGACACCAGGGGCTGAGGCCCAGAACCCCGAGGACACAGAGCGTCTGCTCTTGGGGCAGCCAGCCTCTCCACCTCTCCTTTCAGGAGCTGGTCAGGGGTCTTTTTCTTGGGGATGTTGGCACTGCATTCCCTTCTGGATTTCTAAAGTTTCTAGAAGGAGATCCTCGGGCCCCAGGGGACCAGCCTGGGCTGGTGGGTTCAGGTTCCAGGGCTGTCCTGCCATGACCAGGTGGGGTGAGTGGCTGTGTGCAGAAACATCATGCAAATAGACTCATGTGAGCTAAAGGGGCATGGCTGAAATGCCTGGGGGGATCCAGGCTACTTTTGGGGTGGCCCCATCTGCATCTCACAGGGGTCTGAGGTGCATCTGAGTTCAGGTCTTGCTGGGCACAGTCAGGCTGGACCTGCCAGGAGAACTCCGAGGACCCCAGACACGTTACAGGTGGGAATGATGCTGGGAGGGTGGGTGGGAGGGACAGAGCCTGCTCATGGTGGACGCTGGCCCTCCCCAGCCTGGCTCCCAGCGTGCTCTCCCCAAAGGTTACCCTTGGCCCCTGGGTGTCCTTCCAGCCTTTCTGCTCCCAGCACTTAAGTGACCCCAGACAATGCCCTGAGGTGAAATGGTTCCTGGGTGGATGGTGCACTCAAAGATTAGTGGTCTAGTACACCCTGGGCACAGTCCCCATACATTCCTGTGGTCCCAGGTTCAAAACTGGGGGCCGGGGGAATCACCAGATGAACGACTGAATGAAATAAATAAAGTGCTTCTTCCTCTTCTCTTCCTGTCTGCCTATTCGCCTTTATTCCTGCCTGCATCTTCCCCTTAAAACACACACACACACACATACACACAGACACGCACACGCACACACACACACACAGATTTGGGGGTCATCCTTCTGCACAACAATCTTTGCTGCCCAGGGAGAAGGGCTGCAGTGGCAGGTGAGGCCAAGCGCAGGGCCTGCAGGTCGGCCAGAGTGTGGTCACCCCCTGGCCTGAGCTGGGCGCTTCCCCTCCCTTCACCAGCCTCAGTCTCCACACCTGTAACCCGCAGGGCACACTGGCTGCCGGAGGGTACGGGCGAGGCCTGGGTGAGGGGTGCCATGTGCCCCGGCACTTTGTGAGTGACGGTCAGGTCACCAAGAGGAGGGAGGACAGCTGCCTGGGCTGGATGTGCACCAGGACGCCCCCTGGAAGTTTCTCTTTTTTCTTTTGGATGCTTCAGCTCATAATCCAGCCACCAGCCTCTTCTAGAAGTTGCACACAGATAAAAGGTCCCAGTTAATGAGGATTCTGGTTAAAGTTTTAAAATTCACAGCAAGCCCACTCCGCATAATAATGTATTAGAAACACAACAATCCTTTAATCTAGAAGGAATTAATTGCTGGGCCCAGAAATTCAGGGCACGCCGACAGAATCCTTAATTTCTTGAGCTGATGGTTTCAAACAGGGACTGATCTTAGTCTGGCTTCTCTCTATGCATAAGTCAGACTCCCACAGTTCCGACAAAGGGTGAGATTGTCTTCATGTCTTACTCATTAAGAATCATGTATGTGGGGTCTGAATTAATGTCAGCTCTGAATTTTTCCTGCTGGGTGGAACGTGGCAGAGTTGAGTCCCCAGGAGACTCAATGCCAGCTCTGTGATCTGGGCATACGGGGCACTGTAGCGGGACTGTCCTCATGCGTCCCACACATGGTGGCTGAGCCACCACTCTCAGCCCCAGCTCAGGTTCCGTGCTGACAAGACAGGGCCAGGCAGGAAAACAGACATAAACCCATAGTCAGAACACTGGAACCGCCTTTTGTGATAAGGAAATAGTGGAAGGAATGAGACAGGAATGAGACAGCAAATAATAGGAACCTACCTGAGATGTCAGGGCTTGGGGTCAGATGGCCTGGCTTTGCCTACTGACTCCCCTTTCAAGACAGAAAAGAAGGACCCTAATCCACAGCACTGCAGCCCACTTGAAAATTTGTATGATATTATGCCATCTGTCATATTATTTTCACAGTTTTAATAAAGTAGACTTGAAATATAGTAAACTGCACCCAGAGTGTATAGTTTGATGAGATTTGATCTATCTTTACATATGGGAAATCAGGATAATGAAACTATTCCCCCAACAAACTCTCATTGTGCCCTTCCTAACCCTTTCCTCCTGCCCTTCCCTACCGCCTTTCTTCTTTTTCTTCTCCTCCTCCCCACTCATCTACTTTCTGTCACTGCAGATTATTTTGCATTTTCTAGAATTGTATATAAATAAAATCAGGCCTTCTATATCTTCTTTCGGTCTGACTTTTTTCACTCTGACGAATTATTTTATGAGTCACTTATATTGCGGTATATATCATTATTTGTTCTCTTTTAATGCTCAGTATACGTCACCTATTTACATCTGCCCACCTGTTGACCACATCGATGGTACTTTCCAGTTTGCTAAGACGAGTAAAGTGACTATGAATACCAGTCTATCAGTTTTTGTATGGGCATATGTTTTCATTTCTCTTGGGTAGAGCTCTAGGAGCAGAATTGCTGGGTTATAGGGTAGGCGTGTAGATATACTTTCAGAGAAATTGCTAAACTACTTTCCAAAATGATTATAAAAGGGCCTGCGAAAACTCTATTTGCTCCTCATCCCACCAATACTGGTCTTGCCAGTTTTCCATCTTCTGTTGGCTGCCTGGCCCGTGCTGGCTTGTGGCCACAGAACTTGCATCTCTCTGTTTTCACATCACGTTCTCCTTATCTCTCTCCTGTGTGTGTGTGTGTGTGTGTGTCTACGAGAAGAACAATTGCCATTGAATTTAGGGACCACTCGGGTAACCCAGGATTATCTTCTCTTTCCAAAAACCTTAATTATATTGGCAGAGACAATTATTTCCAAATAAAGTAACATTCATAGCTTCCAGAAGTAGGATGTGGCCATGTCTTTGGGAGGGGAGGCAACGTTCCATTCACTACAATTATTTCAGGACTAATGTTTGAAATGCATAATTTCTCTATGTAATTATACCTTTGTTGAAAATCAAGGGGATATATATTTATTATATATTATTTAATATATTTATCATATATGTGGTATACATCTGTCTATTTCTGAACTTTTTGGGTCTGTTTCATTGACCTCTGTTTTTATATCAATACTACACTTTCTCAGTGCTATAGCTTTATAATAAGCCTTAAAATCAGGTATTTCAATATTTCAACTTTGTTTCTGTTTTTCAAAGTTGTTTCAACAATTCTAAGTCCTTTGCACTTCCATATACATTTTAGAAGCAGACTGTCAATTTCTACCAGAAAAGTCTTTTGGGATTTTGACTAGAGAATTATGTTGAAACTATAGATTTACTTAGGGAGAATTGGCACATTGACAATATTGAGTCTTTTAATTCATGAGCATCATATACCTTTCTACTCACTTTTAAAATGTCTCCTAACAATGCTCCGCTCTGTTCTGTTATGCCTGCCGTTGTTTTTCCCTAAGTATTACATGATTTAATACTCTTATAGTTAAAAAGTTTTAATTCCCAATTGCCTGTAACTAGTAATATTATTAGCTTTGTACATTGGCTGTGTCTTGCATCCTTGCTGTGCTCACTTACTAGCTACAGTAGCTTTTTTAAATAAATTCCATCAGATTTTCAGTATAGGTGTATGTCACTTGCAAATTATTACTTTTTCTTCTTTCTCTCAAATATGAAAGTGGTGTGTGTGTGTGTGAAACTTCCAGGACAATGCTGAACAGAAGTGGTGAGAGCAAAGAGACCCCGTCTTGCTCACAATCTTCAGGGGACAGCATTCATGCCCCCTCATTAAAGATGATGGGAACTACAGAATACTGTGCTTGGGGGGTGCAGGTGTCCTCTGAAAGGTTTTTTCTCTGGGCTCCGCGAGGAAAGAACACCAATCAGACGAAAAGTCGAATAGCCAGGGCTTTACTGGGGTTTGAGCACCCGGGCGAGGTTCTCCTGTCCACAGAACCGGGGCGGGGAAGTCGCGCCAGAACAAAGGGAAGCGCGCTCTTCAAGCAAAAGAATTTCGCGGGCTTCATAACGTCGCGATTGGGGATTGGTCCTGTGATTCCAGGTGTGGGCTTCAATCGCTCAGTCTGACGTCAGCCACCTTTTCCCGGGTATGGCCACCGTTTTGTCCCTCTGGGCCGGCCTAACATCCTCAATTACGTGAGGACTTTCCTTTCTATTCCTGGTTTGCTTAAGATTTATTTTTATGATGAATGAATGTTGAGTTTTGTCAAAAAGTTTTCTGTATTTATTGAGATGATCTTATAGATTTATTTTTCATTATGTTATATGGTGAATTACACTGTTTTGAATGCTAAAGAAACTTCATGTTTTTAGAAATCACACTTGGTTGTGATATATTACCTTTTTAATATATTCATAGATGACTTTTGGAATAATGGTATGAGGAGTTCTGTGGTCCCTCTTCCTAGAGAAACAACTATTATTGGTAAGAATTACTTGAAAAAACAAATATTTAAAGTCTTTGGAAAATTGCCTAAGGGTGTACAGGAAACAAACAAACATGTATTCAGCAAAATCTACAAATTTCAGACTACCAAGAGGTGGTGACATTTGAGCCCTGGTCCATTCCCTCCTTTCCCCACCCACCTCAACTGAGAAAGACCCCAGGAACTCCAGGACAGATTGATGCAGTTTATATGATCTGAAGGACAGAGGGAAAATGCAGAAAAACGAGCAGAGCCTTAGAGAACTGTGAACACTATTAGCTCCTCAACACATGCATAACAGGAGCAACAAGAAAGGAGAGAGGAAGGAGAAGGAAAAATATTTGGAAAAAAATTGGCTAAAAACTCCCTAAATTTGGTGAAAACAAGCCTCTACGTATCCAAGAAGCTCAATTAATTCCAAGTAAGAAAAATGTGAACAGACCCACACCTAGACATATCAGAGTAGAAACATTCAAAGGTAAAGATAAATTCGTGAAAGCTGCAAGAGACAAATGAGTCATCAGACAAAAGACAATCTCCGGAAGACTAGCAGCTGACTTCTCATCAGAAACAGAACAGGTTAGAATATGAATTTGCTGAGATGAAAAATAACTCAATCAAGAATCTTATATTCAGCAAAACTATCTTTCAAAACTGAAGATGAAATAAAGACATCCCCAGAGAGACAAAACCCAAAATAATCTCTTACATACACCTGGATTCAACATGGCCCCCAATTTTTTTTGAAAGAAAAAGGTGCAGGCATTGATGAAAGAGAACAGGCAGGCAGGCAGGCAGGAAGAGAGAGGAGGAAGCAGCACTTTATTTTATTTGTATTTAGTCGTTCACACTGGTGGGTTCCTGCCCCACTAGACTCGACCCAGGCGCATGTGGCCTGTGCTCCTTCGGAGGCAACTGACCCAACCACTGTTCTACCAGGGCACACCCAATATGCCACAATTCTAAGAATTTTCATTTCTATATTCATGAGTGACATTGAATTGTAGCATAGTTTTTATATTCATCTACCACTGGTTCTGCTTTTAGTGTTAGTGAACAGCTGACCTCGCAGAATGAATTGATAACGATTTCTTCCTGTTCGATTTTCTAGACATTTGTATCGAATTAGTGGTATTTTTCCTACACTAATGGCGGTGTGTTAAGTTTTGTTTCGCTTAAAAGCCAAGGATGGACTCAGGGAAGCAGCCTGAGAGACGGAGCCTGAGGAAAACCTGGCCCCTCTCCGCCCCACCAGGCCGCCAGAAGCAGTAACGTGCAGGATGGGGGCTGGAAAGGAAGGGGCAGCAGCCTCTAGAGAGCAGCAAGCAGACGAGGGTGGAAAAACGGGAGCCTCGGGGGTCCCCAAATCACAGACGCTTCTCGCTGGCCGCCTCTCCCTCTGGACACTGCTCGCTTCCACGAAGCTGGGTCCGCGCCTCCTTGCCACCATGATCTTTCCCCCAGGCACCCAAGGGGTGCGGGTGAACTCTTTTGCCTGACAGCGATCTTTCCTTGGGTGAATTATTATGTCACCTGTCACAGAGCCATCCTCACTCCCTGGAAATCAAATGACCCCAGGCTGAGCAGGTCCCAACACCGCATCCTGGTTCACTGATGTCCAGACATGAGCACGTGTGGCCCCAGGCAGGACAAGCACAGGCTTCCGGGAAGAGAGGGGCTGGGGGACGGAGGCAAGACCCAGCTCGGCAGCCGCTGGGCCGTGAGGGAGAACTGTGCCCATCAGGAGCCAGAGGAGGAGCTGGCTGGAGAGAGGCAGAGAGGACATGCCGCCCCTGAAAGGTCCCAGCTCCCGGCTCCAGCGCCGTCTGAAACCAGCCCCTCGGCTTCCTGGCTGTGGGAGTCAAGCGGACCCCATTTGCTGCCTGTGACTTTCCAATCGTCCCAATACTGATCTCAAATGGCCATCAGCGACAACACATTCCGGTCATTTTTTATGCAGAGAAGGGCAGCTCTGAGCTGGAAGCCTCTTCCCAGGGCTTTGTCTCTTATAGCAAAAGGTCACAAGTTATTTTGCTAACCCCCACCCCCACCCTTTCTAGGATATTCTGCCCTTCCCGTAGGCTCCACGAGCTTGGAATTCATCTCTGGAGTTTTCTTGTTTTATTAAAAGCAGTTATTTTGGTTTTTGACAGGAAGAAGCATTTGGAAGGGAGGAAGGAAGGAAGGAAGGAAGGAAGGAAGGGGAAGGGAGGATGGAAGGAAGGGGAAGGGAGGAAGGAAGGAAGGGGAAAGGAGGTAGGAAAGAAGGAAGAAAGAAGGAAGGATGGAAAGAAGGGGAAGGAAGGAAGGAATGAGGGAGGGAGGGAGGAAGGAAGGGCAAGGGAGGAAGGAAGGAAGGGGAAGGGAGGAAGGGCAAGGGAGGATGGAAGGAAGGGGAAGGGAGGAAGGAAGGAGAAGGGAGAAAGGAAAGAAGGGGAAGGAAGGAAGGAACAGGAAGAGAGGAAGGAAGGGCAAGGATGGAAAGAAGGAATGAGAAGGGAGGAAGGAAGGAAGGGAAAGGGAGGAAGGAAGGAAGGGGAAGGGAGGAAGGAAGGAGAAGGGAGAAAGGAAGGGGAAGGGAGGATGGAAGAGGAAGGGAGAAAGGAAGGAAGGAAAGAAGGGGAAGAAAGGAGGGAGGGAAAGGAAGGAGGAAAGGGAGCACTCTTATGAATTTGTTTATTTTTGTTACACCCCTGCCCTCCACCCCAGCCCTGTTTGAAAACCCGGGTCCATGGGCTTTGCCTGGTCTATGCCGCAGCTGCCGCTTAGCGCCTGAGCCACCAGGATGTGCCTTAAACGGCAGCCTTCTCCTCCCCTTTCCCACGCCCCTCCTGTGTGACGGGGCTGGGGAGCAGAGAGGGTGGACTCGGGCTCTGCACAGCCTGTGGCCCAGTGGGGCTCAGTAAGGGGCAGGCGCCACACTCTGCGGGAGGCTGGCAGGGTGAGTCGTGTGACACCAGCCGCTGCCGCCAGCCTTCAGGGCAGGTCCTGAAGTGGGAAAGTAAGGGACTCGCCGGGGCCACCCAGCAGGGCCCAGCGGGAGCCAGGGTGCCCGCTCTGAGCCCCTGGTTCTGCCATGGAGCCCTCAGAAGGCAGGTCTGGGCAGTGGGTGCTGCTGGGCCAGGCTGGGCATGGAAGCTTCGGCTGGTCCCATGAGGGCTGCTGCTGGACGGCCCTTCAGAGCGGTGCCGGGGTGACCCTAGCCCCGCAGACAGGCCACCTCCTGTCACTGGACACTCCTGCTGGGGCGGCCTGCTGGGGGCAGGGTGTGTCCTTGGACACGGCTCCGGGCAGCTGGAGGAAGGGGTGCGGGCCCATGAAGAGGGTGGGTGGGCAGCTGTGGGCTTTAGACATTTTCTTACAGCCTCATCCCCCGCCCGAGGCTGCCAGTGAAACCAGAGTTTCTGAGCCGAAGAGCATGGGACAGCTCAGCTGGCTCTGCCCTGCCCTGTCACTGGCTGCAAGCTGTGCCCATGGACAGAGGGCCCTGCAGGAGGTGCACTGGATGGTGCCTGCATTCCCAAAGCACATGCGACCTTGACCTTGGACCTTGCGGTCCTGCAGCACAGGTGCTCGTGTGCCCGCTTTACCAAGGGGGCACTGACCACAGAGCTGGGTCAGGTGGTCAGTGCTCGGCTAGGTGGTCTTAACCACCAGCGGGACCGCACTGGCTGCAGGAAGGCCGCAGAGGTCGGCTGGAAGATAGAGGGGCTCTAGTCAGGAGCTATTGGATTGGTGTTGGGATGGGCTGTGGGGCAGAGGTTGGGCCAGCTGGTCACTGACACCCACTACACTGTCCAGTACTGCTCTGCTGCCCCGACCCATGTCACCTCCGCCCTCTCCTGGCTGAGCTCCGACCAGGACCAAGTTACCCTCAGCATCTTCCAGGGCCCCCAGCAAGGGCACTGCAGGCTCCTCTGGGCAGTGACAGGCCACGGGGTCAGCATCATAGTGACCTTTTGCTATGTCATAGGTGGAGGAAGCTCCATTCAGAGCGAGGCCAGTGAGTTTCACTGCACCAGAGTCCACAATGTTAGTGGTTTGGTGTCAGTCACCGCTTGGTGACTAAGCAGTGGGAAACGGTCACTTTGAGTTTCAGTTGATACCGAAGAGTATCCTGAGAGGCTGCTGGGGTGCCCTCCTTTTCCAGCTTCTTCTCTGCACAAGGCCAGCTTGTCTTCAGACCCTTCAGGCACAGCTGCCTCTCCCCACAGAAAGGGCGCAGAGCTGGGGGTCGTCTCTGCAGCCGGACGAGAAGAGATGTGCACAGTCTTCAGAGAAAAGCCGCTCCTCGTGCTGTGTCTTAAACAGAGTTGCACGGAATGAAGTCGTTTATGCTAACAATGTACACCACGATCGTGACTCTTAATAATCCACAATTAAATAATAAATCAACTAATTTAAAATTAATTGTTTGAAGCTCTCCATTTAAATTTCTGATAACCTGTACTAGGTTTATACCACTGTTGTAATGAATGGCTATAAACGTTTTTCTTTTTTAAGGAAAGATGCTGACAGGAAGGCAAATTCAGCATCTTAAATACAACTTTATTACCACTTGGGAGATCAAAAGCAGAAATGGGTCACACTGGGTCAACATCAACTTGTTGGCAGAGTTATCGTCCTCTGGGTCCCCGAAGACTCCAGTCTTCCCAGCTTCCAGAGGCCGCCCCACAGTTGACTCAGGGCTTCTACCACATGGTTCTTCCCCTTCTTCTGACTCCGTCCTTGTCTCCCTCTCTGAGAACCTTGTGACGGGGCGCCCTGGTGGGGCAGCAGCTGGGTCAATCGCCTCTGAAGGTGTGCAAGCCACAAACCCCTGGGTTCAAGTCCCGGGTCCTGGCGGGAAAGCCAGTGTGAATTAAATACAAATAAAGACGCGTCCTCCTCCTTTCTCTTCCTGCCTGCCTGCTCACCTTCATTCCTGCCTGTGTCCTTCCCTTAAAAAAAAAAAAAAAAAAAGGAAAAGAATAGGGTGATGCCACTCTCTTCATTTGGAACAAAAAAGCCAAACTGTGATCATCCCTGTGTTTTAGTGTTTCAGTTCCATCTCAAGGGCAGAGGTTGATGCATTTCACAGAGACCCACGTTCTGGGTTATATCCCTGCCCCAGAGAAGCTTGGTTTAAGGGACACTGATTCTGCTCCCCACGCTCCGCCTCTGACGGGCTCCTTTCAGAGAGAAGTTCTGTTTGCAGGCCCCGTGCGTGCAACATGGTCACAGGAAACACATGAGCTTCTGTCCCAAACCTGCACCCCCATGTCCTCCCACCTCTCATTCAAGTCAGAGCCCCCACTGTCCCCCACTGTTCTCCTTCAAATGCCCCCGCTTCTCCATCACTCACCAATCTCACCAACGTTCCTTCCAAAACGCCTCCTCCATCCCCTACTCGGAGACCCAAGCCCCTGTCACTTCCTGTCTTGATGACTGGAGGGCTTCCCTGCTGGTCCTCCAGCCTCAGTCGTGTCTGTCCTAGCTCTCCTCTGACCAAAGCCTCTCCCGGGCCGCTCAGAGCGCGCGTCCAGCTCAGCCTGGGTTTCCTGCCAGCCCCCACATCCCGCACACCCCTCAAGCCGCACGCTCCGGTAGGACAGGCAGCATTCAGCGCCTCCGGCCTGTCTCCACCTTCTGTCCGCAGCCCCCTTCTCCTCCCCTGACCTGGGGCTGACTCTTGTGCATCTGCGGGCACCCGCTCCTATGAGGACCCGGCCCGACGCTCTGAGCTGGGTCAGACGCCTCCTGGGCTCTTGCCCGCTGGGACCCAGCCCACCCTGACTCAGAGGGGACTCAGGAAAAATGCAGGGACGAGCAAATGAGAGCTCCAGGCATGCGAGGTGAGGCTCGTCCACGGGTGGTCCTCCTGCGGTCAGCTGAGAAAGGACCTTAGCTGGAGGGTGAGCCATGCCCATGCCAGGGGCATCATTGTGGGACAGACGCAGGGAATCTGTCCCACAGCCACCGCACTGCTGGAAAGTCAGGTCACTGTTTCTCCCGGGACGGGCAAAAGGACAGCCACAGGGCATAGTCATGGGGACACAGTCACAGGACACAGCCCCAAGGCCACATTCCTGGGGACACAGTCACAGGTTAAGGTGGGTCTTTGCAGGCAGCCACCTCTCCTCCCTCTGCAGGTAGAAAATCTACCTCCAGGCCGGCCCCTGGCTGCTCCGTAGAGGCTCCTTGGCTACATCAGACGCTCGAACGCTCCTGCGGCCTGACCGTCGGGATTTCTGCAGACCCCAGCCAGACCCCTCTGCCCGCTTTCTCCTGCCACCCCGCCCACCTGCCCCGGTGAAGGGTCCCTCCACAGCCGCACTACCTGCCTTTCCTCAGGGCTCCGCCCATCCACCCTGCAGCCCCCGACCCTCCCCTGCCGGCCGGGGACTCTGGGGTGGGGGCTGAGGGGTCTCAGAGGGCCAGTCCGCGAACCCGGAACCCGGCACTCCACGCGTTCCCAGAGCAGGCAGGCCTGTCCCTCTGTGTGGGACCCTCTCCTGTTCTTGAGCAACGCCTCGGGGCCCTGGGTACTGGACTGGGACGGCCTAAGGGACCCAGAGACTGTCCTGGGGCGAGCAGCTGGGACTCTCCACCTGGGGCTCAGCTCTGACATGCTCATCAGTCAGGGCCAGGCTCGCAAAGTGGTCACTGCACAGGCTGTCGCCAAGACACGGCAGGGTGCAGGGACCTACGGGCGGGGTCACAGCTGAGCTCAGAAGGGTCCTGCAGGTGCTGCCTCCATGTCTTCAAATGCTTCATAATTTTGAATAAGGGGTGCCTCCTTTTCATTTCATACTGGACCCTGAAGATTATAAGGCCAGGTCTGAGGGTCCAATGAGGAGAGCGGGCACCCAGGGTCTATGAGACCCCAGGCCTGAGGGGAGAGAGGCCATCTGAGCCCAGGCAGACGGGGTCACGGAGCAGGGGCCGTCCCACAGGACCCGCCACCATCACGGCCAGTTCAGCTGCTGCTAGCATAGTCCCTTGTCCTCCACCTCGATCCCCTGGCCCGGCGTCCATGGACATGGACGCGCAGAGGAGCCGCACTCAGATGTCTGTACTGAGGGCTGAGGGAGCACAGGCCTCACCTGGTGTGCGAGGGGGGCGAGTTCAGGGCTGACGTTCCAGTGGAGAGAGGGGAGGCTGGGCGTCAGGCGGAGTGGAGACCCCGACCTTGAGGCTGCTGAGATCACGAAGTGGGTCCCTGTGTTTGGGTTTTTAGACAGTGCCTGTGGGGGGCAGTTCATTATGATAGTCAACGATGTCAGCTGAGGACCAGTCACAAAGTCCCAGAAGCCTGTCGTCCTGGCAGCCCCATGGGGCGGGAAGAAAAGGGACAGGAGGGGGAGCAGCGGGGGGCGGGCAGGGGGCCACTGAGACCACCACTGTGTCATCCGAGGGGTGCTTCCAGCCTGGCCTCGGGGGTGGCGGAGAAATAAAGGCAGGGATGGGGCTGAGACAGTGGTCAGGACGAGGCCAACATTCCTGGGCCTTTGAGAATCACAGAGCAGCTGCCTTCAGAGGCCTGAAGACTTCCTGCCCAGGAAGATGGAAGAAGCAGAGGTTCACTGCCTCCTATCGGGGTGCCCCGGAACAGGGTCGCCTGTTCTGACAGTCCAGGGCAGACTTTTTAGATTGTGACTTAAATTACTTGACATGCCCGCGTGGCTGCGTGGCTAAGGTCATCAGATGCGGTCCACATACATCCCGAGACTTCGGGTTCACGTCGTGGGGCCTGGGGGAACAGCCCAGATGAACAACTAAATAAAATAAATAAATCCGGAAGGATTTCCTTGGCCCTGGCATTTGCGCAGGCCTCGTAACCAGGCCGGCCTAGGAGGCCTTGTGCAAGTGGAGTGGAGAGCCTCGACTTGCCGCCTGAGGGTCCTGAGCCCCGCCAAGCGCTGCACGCAGCCCCCCACCAGGAGCGTGTGCCACACGGCACCACCCTTGTCTTGCGTCACAGTCTAGTGCCCAAGGCCTGTGGTGGAAGCCATGCGGGCCTGTGGTTCTCAGCGCTGGTGTCCAGCTGGAATGCCCAGTCCTGCTTCTCATGGGGTCCCTGGCAAGTCAGACGCATGAGAACACGGACAGACAGGAAGTCAAAGTGCAGCTCGGTTCTAGGACAGCTGTGGGAAAGACCGGCAATAGGGCTGGGGCCCTTGGCTGTCACTGGGTGGCAAGTGCTCTCCTGGCATTAAATGATGTGACCACCGATCACAGCCAGTCACACCGGCTCAATGTACCCTTCCAGAGAAGAAGATGGCAGCCAGGGCAGACGAGACGCTGCGGGAGGTCCCCTCTGCTCTGACCCCGGCGCCTGGCTGAGCGCTGCTCTGAGGACAGAATAAAGCGAGAGGCAAGGGGTGGCCTGGGGAGGTGAGAAGCTGTGACCTGCTTCAGGGCTGCGTCAGCCTGACAGCTAGGACTGCAGCGCGGAGCCCACCTCGGCCCCAGGAGAGGGAAGGACGAGTCTCCCGGGAGCTTTGAACTTGCTGCCGTCCAGTGTACCCACAGCTGGCCGTGGGGAGTCACGTCATGCCGCTGCCCGGATAAAGAAATTCCACCGTAGAAGGCAGGACGCAGAACCCGTCAGATGTTAGCGTCGTTCAGCAGAGTTGTACAGGGAAGGAAAGAACGGTAAAATCCTGTGATCTCTGCTCCTCGACTTCTGGAAATTCCCATCCCGTGGGGACTCAGAGTCAGAGACAATGGGCATCTATAACTTCGGCAGGTCCTAAAATCCCTGCCACCGTTAACTAGGCTAACGATCAGTTCCACGCCAGGGACTTCTGGTAAACGGGGCCGGAGCCCAGGTTCAGGTCCAGGTCTCGGGGTCTCCGCCATGCCTGTGGCAAGTGCTGGCTGAAGTTGGGGGTGAATGAGTGGCACAGATGTGAAGGCGGGAGAGGGGGCCCCAGAAGGCCAGCCCGCTCAGGGAGCACAGCCCAGGCTGTATGAGAGCAGAGGCCATGCCACTGTTCTCTCCAGTTCTCCCAGGTTCACAGCAAAATCGAGAGGGGCATAAATGATACCCACATATTCACGTGCTCCCGTTTCAACAGCCCCCACCAGAGCTGTCCGCTTGTTACAGCAGACAACTCCACGTGGATGCGCCATTGTCACCACATTCCTCAGCTTCCATTAAGATTCACTCTGGGTTTACACATGCCAGGCGTTTGGGCAAATGTATAACGACTTGCATCCAACCTCAGAGTTTCATGCGGAGAGCTTTCACTGCCCTGAAAGCCCTGTGTTCTCTGCTTTTCCATCCCTCCTTCCCCCTCACCCCTGGCAACACTCCTCTCTCTGCTGTTCCCAGAGCTTTGCCTTTTCCAGAATGCTGTGCAGTTGGAAGAAAGCAGTATGCAAGCTTTTCAGATTGACTTCTTTTACTCAGTAGTATGCATATAAAGTTCCTGTGTGTCTTCTCCTAGGCAATTTCTTTTTAGGGCTGAATATATTCCACTGTCGAGATGATCAGAGTTTATCCTCTCACCTACCGAAGAATCTCTTGGTTGCTTTCCGAGTTTTGGCAGTTTATGAATAAAGCTGCCTCGTGGGACTCGTGAGCAGGTGTTTTGCCGATGTCCTCACCTCCGCTGGGTAAGTGTCCGGGAGCACTCTGCCGGGTTGGACAGTCAGAGGATGTTCAATTTTGTGAGAAAATGCCACACTCTCTTCAAAGGGGCCACGTTGTTTGCATCCTCCCCGGCACTGGAGTTTCTCTGCTCCACATCTTCGCCCGCGTTGCCAGTCCTCGTGTTTCGGGTTTTGACCATCCCAGTTGATACAGGGTGGCATCTCCCACTTTTCTTCACTTGGGTTTCCCCAGGGACATATAACATGGAGCTTGTTTCGTGGGCTTATTTGCCATCTGTGTATCTTCTTAGGTGAGGTGTTAGGATCTTTGGCCCATTGTGTTCTTATTGTGGCGTCTTAAGAGTGTTTGTATGGTTTGGGTAAGAGTCCGTTAGCAGATGAATGTTTTACAAATGTCTTCTCATCTTTGGCTCATCTTCTCCTTCTCTTGACATTGTCTTTTGCAGGATGGAACTAAGTCCAATCTCTTAGCGATTTCTTTCCTGGATTGATTGTGCGTTTGTTGTATCTAAAGAAGTTGTCACCCTCCCCAAGGTCACGCAGATTTTCTCCTGTCATGTAAGGTTTTTATAGTTGGCGTTTTCCATTTAGGTCTGGCACAGTTTGAGTTCTTTACTGTGAAGGGTGTGAGTTCTGTCTAGATTCTTTTATTTTTCGCATGTGATGTCTACTTGTTCTAGCACCGTGGATTGAAAAGACGGTCTTGCTCTTTTGTTAAAGCTCTGACTCTACGGGCTCTCTTCCGATCTAGCGACCTATTCGTTCGTTCTTTTGCCAATCGCACCGCACGGTCCTGAAGGCTGTTAGCTGTACAGTAATTCCGGAAAGCAGGCACCTCACTTCTCCAGCTTAGTCCATCTCTTTCCATAGTCTGTCGGCTCTTCCGGGTCCTTTGTTTCTCCCTGTAAATTTCAGAGTCGGTTTGTCAATATCCACAAAAGAACTGCTGAGATTTTGGCTTGATTGCTTTAACTCTCGGTAGCTCAGGTCTGGAGGCCTGGACTCGAGGTTACATCTTCTCATCGTGAACATGGAAGGTGCACTTGGTAAATTCCCCCTTGACTGTGTCCATCAGTTTTGTAATTTTCCTCATAGAGATCTTTTACATATTTTCTTAGATTTAAATCTATCCAAGTATTTAATTTTGGGGTGCCAATGTAAGTGTAAATGTTATTTTTTTTTTAATTTCAAATTCCACTATTTATTGCTGGTATGCAAAAAAAGAGACTAATGTTTGCGTGTTAATCTTATATCCTGTAATCTTGCTATAACTGCTTATTTGTTCAAGGATTTTATTTTTTGTTGATTCTTTTGGATTTTATAAAATCATGTCATATGCAAAGAAAGACAATTTTATTTCTTCCCTTGCAAACTGTATACTTTTTCTTGTCTTATTGCATTAACTAGGACAGAAGACACCTGTCTTTCACACCACTGTGTCGCTGGCACCTAGCGCCGTGCCAGCTTTCTAGCAGGTGCTCAGTAAATGTTTGTGGGAAAAGTGAACCATCTGGCCCCAGGACAGGAGCCGAGAAGAGAGACGTGTTACCTGTGCGCTGGTGTCTGTGTGTGCACACAAGTGTGTATGGGGTGTGTGTGTGAAGGGTCTTCTATCAGCAGCCACAGTCTCTAGCAAACTCGATTCAGTCTCTGTTCTGAAAGCAGATTCACTCAGAGTAGCAGCGTCTCCTTTTGGCGAGAAGTGAGTCTGGGTTGGGGAGGCAGCGTCTGTCTCTACCTTCTCTACTCACTGTGCCTTCCCGGGGCCGAATCTCCCCATGGTCTGTGGGAGGCATGAGGACAGGATGCTTCTGCCCCCGGGACCCTCCCAAGGAAATACACTGTCTTGCTGTTGGAGTCCAGTGTATAAGAGGCTTTTCTGAACATGCCTGTCAGTCCTTGGTTCCATCCTCCCTGCTCACCACAGAGCTCAGACATCCGGGGACTTCAGGATTAAATCTCAGCTCTCTTTGTTAGCTGTGTGAGAATAAACAAACTTCTCTCCTCTGAACAGAGGGAAATGTGATGATTAAATGATTTAATTCAAGCAGCAGGTTGAGGTAACCTCCTGGTATTCACCCTTGAGTAATTTTCTTCACATTGAATAGAGCTGCTTCCCTAACGATAGGATGTCATGGAAGTGACAGAGTCTGGTTTCTGAGGCTACATCACAATAGACAGTGTGACTTCCCCCTTCTTCTCTCTTGTGTCTGTATTCCAGGGGCGACCAGCTGCCATGCTGCCCCACAGAGAGGCCCCAGTGCTGAGGAACTGAGGCCTCCTGTCAACGGCCACTGCCACTCACAGGCTGGAGGAGGGCACATCTTTGCCATGGTCCCCCCAGCCCCAGTCATGCTGTCACCGGAGCGTCACCCTGACTGACATCTTCCGCCTTCATTACAACCCGTGGGAGACCCTACACCCAGCACTTAGTTAAACTGCTCCTGAACCCCAACCCAGAGAAACCATGTATAATAAGTGCTCCTCGTCTTGGCTGCTGATCTGGGGGTCATTTGTTACACCGCAGAAGCTAACGAATACATGCGCGTGGCACGGTGTGCGCAGTGAATGATGGCGAGCTGCTTTCTTTTTTTATTTTTAAGGAAAGGTGTAGATGGGAATGAGGGCGAGTAGGCAGGTAGGAAGAAGGAGGTGGAAGAAGCTTCTTTATTTTATTTCATTGAATTGTTCACACTGGCTGTTCTCCCCCGGACCCCAGACTCGCGCCCAGGGTGCGTGGCCGGTGCTCCCGCTCCACCAGGGGCATCGCCAGTGCTGTTATCCATCTCTCCTTTTCTTGGGAATCACGCTTTGTAGGTTGAGCTGTGTCCCGGTTTCCTCCCTTCCCGAGGCTGTGGTTTGCCCTCGCCAGTGCAATGCAGGGTGATGCCGTCAGTTTGCCAGCTGACTCCCTCTTTGATTTGAAGAGGGTCCCCACCACCGTCCACAACCGTTTCTATTTTGGGCTATTTAATCTGCTTTGGTAATATTTCCAGTTTCAAGACTGTCTAAAAAAATCGTGCAGGCCTCCTTGAGTGTCTGTCTCTGCAAGTGGAGCTGCCGAGGCTGGGAAAACCTCATGCTCCTGGGCCGGACCCCTCCCTGTCACTACCCAGTGCCTGCGTCTGGGCTCTGTGACTTTATCTGCTCGTCCACCATCCTGACCACTATACTCCTTTCAGAGACATCATTCTCTGTGCTTAAAAATCTCTCACCAGCAAGTACCTGTTTCCTCTCAACCTTGCTCCCCGAGCAAGTGAATCTGAGCCCTGTCCCTAACTCAGTGTCTATACGAGGACATTAAGGAGGGAGACAGCCCTGAGCCCTTTCCCGTTGCCGAGCCCGACTGGCTGGAGGGCAGCTGGTCAGCGGCAGCTCGCCCTGGAGGCAGGGCCATCTGGAACCATCGCTGCTATCTCTGGACTCAGGGCTGGCTACGCCCGATTAAAAATGCGAATACAGGGCCCCTTCTTCAAACATTACCAAGAATTTCACGATGGTCCTGTGTAACTCGAGGCAACACACCCACAAGGTGGGGCCTGGCGGGACAGTCCTGCTGACTCCTCAGCGTCCCAGTTTTGCATCTCTTCTCTCGTCTCTGTTTTCACTTCCCGGCTCGCTCTCGCATCCTCCTCTCGGGAGCGCCGGCCAGGACTCCCGGCTGGAGCAGAGTCCCCTGGATGTCTTCAGGGCTATTGGATTTCCCTTGATACTCACTTGGAAGATTCTGCCTCTTGCTCTGGCACCATCTTGTCCCTCTCCCGCTGTGGCTGGATGGACGCCAGGGACTTGGTTCACATGGGGCTTGATTACAAATCAGTGTCCTCTCCTTGCTTCCATCTCTCCACCCACATTTCTCGCCCGGGGCGGCCTGCCTCTCCAGCCTCCTCTCTTCGCATGTGCTGAGCAACACAGTCAGGCCTTCCCTCCAGTCTTGAGGGGTTTCAGACCCTAACACGACCACAACCCTTTTTGTTCAAGAGGGGAAGCGGGAGGAGGAAGAAACATTTAAGGAAGGAACAAGGGAAGGCAGGAAGAGGAGAAAGAAACACCTTTATTTGTTTAGTCATTCATTTTGGCTTTTCACTCTGGCCCTGGGTCCTGGAGCTGGACCCTCGGGCTGTAGGTGGTTCACACATCGCTGTCTCTGCCGCCTGAGCCTGAGCATGATGGCACACCTGACAAGCGCTTTGGAATAATCCAGCAGAAACAATGTCCTGGATTCACCACTCGCATTTTCCACACCTCCTCACCCTCAGGAAAACTGTAAGTCCCAGAGGCCTTGCAGCCTGGTGAGGTCAGGTGACCTGTCATGGCCCATGAGACAGAGAAGAAAATGAAGTACAGGACTCTTAGGCCTCGCCCCTAAAATCTGGAAACCCTCTGCCCCCAGAATATCCCTCGCTCCCCTCCCCTCCCTCCAAGGGTGCTGTGAAGCCACAAATGATGGCGCTAAAGATGGATGGAATCCACCTGCAATTTTAAATAAGTAAGAAACACTCTCAGAAACTGTGGTGGTCCCTGCCAGACCTCAGGGAACATGCCAAGAGGATCAGCTTTCTCCCCATTTTCCCATTCCAAGTGTTGCCAAAGTTTTCTTTTCTTTTCTTTTTTAAGGAAAGGTGCAGGCAGGAATGAAGGCGAGTAGGCAGGCAGGACGAGAGAGGCAGAAGAAGCACTCCATTTCTTTTTACTTAGTTGTTCACATTGGTTGTCTCCCTCGACCCCAGGTCTTGAACCCAGGAACCTGGGGTGCAAGTGGGACTGCTCCCAGGGTGTGGGCCACGAGGGCATGTCTGACTTCAAAGTTTTCAAGAGGCTCCATGCAGCCTGGAAGGACACTGACTGAAATCAAAGTCGTGGTGGCAACTCGGCATGAATTTTGCTCTCTGGGCCTCAGTTTCCCCATGGGAAAGACAGAGGAAGTCGATCCTTTCAGACCCCCCGTTGCCCATGGTGAGATTTTGGGTCCTGAGTCAGCTGACAGCTGCTTCTCTCACTCCTTCTGGCTACGCCCACGGTAGAGACCTGACCATGACCTTGGCACTGAGCTGGCACAGGTCAGCCTCACTGAGCTCAGCACTACTTCTGGAAGTGCGGCTGTGCACACACAGTAGCCAGCAGGGGCAGACGTGGCTCTGAAGTCATCAAGCCCCGGCTGCAGCCTTAGCTTTGCTACCACACACCAGCTAGATGACCTCGGGCAAGGCACACAACGGTAGGAAGAAGACTCCGGTAGGATGAAAAGACATTAGCAACAGACTTAACTTCTCTGAGACTCAATTGATTCATGTGTAAAATGTGAATATAGCAAAACCTACCCCATGGGAAGATCAAATGAAATAAGGCAGCGTGTGGATTTAGCAGGGAGTCTGGCCCTCTGTCATGCAATATGGGTTCCGCGTTGATACTTAAGTGGGATTCAGCACGTGCTAGGCCCTCCCAGCTGCGTGCACACCACCAGTGCAGCGGCGTGCAATGGGTGGGCCCCTAGCGCCTGATTCCCGGTCTTCAAGATGTAGCCGGCGTCCTTTCCCCAGAGCATTCCAAGGCCCTGTGAGTCCATCAAATCAAACTGACAGCACAAGCCCAGATCAGTCGCCCCTCCAACCTGCTGCAAGCTCACTGGCGGAAGATCAGACAGCCTGATTGCTGAGGGTTAATTACTGACTTGGCGCCCATCTGCTCCAGGAGAGTCTGCAAGCGTCTTCCTTTTGTCTCTTTCCAAAGACAGAGACATTCGAACCGCAAGCAGCCAGGTGGGGAGGGGAGCTGGAGATGCTTATTCTGCAGTCAACAAAGAGAAGAAGCTTTTGGCTCGGGGGTTTTTGCTCTGCTGGCCCCTGGAGGAGGCCCCCTGGAGGAGGCCCTCGGGAGGAGGCCCTCGGGAGGCCTCCGCACCACGGGTGCTTCTGGGGTGGCTTTGGGTGGGTTGGGCAGCCAAGTGGACGCCAGTGCAGCAGCTTCTGCAGGGGACCAAGACGACTTCCCCAGGTAGGGGAAGAGATGCTCCTTGGGGCTTTTAGTCTGTTCTGCAAACACCAACATTTTGGCAGTGCTTTTGAAGGAGTGATGCAATGGGGAGAAACTTATGGTGCGCTTTTGTTTGCTATGCTTCACACATTTTTATAATCAATGTGGTTTTTCAAAATTGCATCTATACTTTATGAATGTAAAGATTCAAGCCACATGTAAATATATGCAATAAAATGTGCACCTTCCTCCAAAGGTGACTGCCATGAGTCCTGCAGGGGCCTTCTAGGACTTAGCTGTGTCTCTGCCTCTGGGTACACAATTATTTCTCTTTCCCTTTTGCAAGCTCGAGGACACTGATAATATGCTTTGTTGTGACTTGATTTCTTCACTGAGATGACTATCTGTCGATGCAGCACATTAATTTGAATGGAGACATGGAATTTTGTAATATGGAGGTAGAACAATTTATACCATCACTTCCCTGCTGTGTAGTGAGTTCCTTTTCTCAGCAGAAGAAAAGGTGCTCTTAAATAAAAGAGCTTCCCATTGTTGGGTCCCCTGGGGACAGGTCCCTGGGGAATCGTCTTCTGGGCGGACCATTTGCAAAGCGCAGTTTCTAGATTTCGCCATTTTTGCAGCGTTTCTGGATGTCACCGCTAGAGTGGTGGGTTAATGACCAAGCTCCGCGCCTGGTGGGTTGTTGAATTGGGAATCTGTCAAGGTGGACTTTCTTCTGCAGCTCTCTGGTCCACCACTGGGTGGCGCCAGTGAGCAAGACGGAGTCGGACCGGCTCCGGAGGGGAAAGCCTGCAGCGGGGGAGCCCGCTGGCTCGCAGCTCTTCTGCGTCTTCCCTCTGCGCGCAGGTCTGCGGGTGGGCCCGCCTGTTTGCCCACCTGGGACCAGAAGGGAAAAGGGAACTAAGAGGACATACAAATTCTGTATGTTCCTAACCCGAAGCAACAGAAAAAGTAATTGTCCGTGAGAAGGTGAAGGTCCCGAGGTACTTCCTAAAATGGGGCCACGTGCTGAGCACATGGAGGAGACTAAGGAAAGGAACTGAGCTGGGAATTGTTTTCTAACGGGGAAGCTGCCCTAACTGCACACATTGTGCACTTGGTGTTTAACAAATGAGGTTCTCACTCCCCATGAGAGTGCACCCAGCTCCCCAGTGTTCTCAGCGGTCTCTGTGGGGTCTGGTTTGAGAACTGTGATTCAGAAGCCCCATCTGCACAGTCAGACTGTGAGCCAAGTCCTGGACCTGTTGACTCTGCCCTGGGACTTTGTGATTCACAGTATCATCACCCTTCTTTACGGAATAGAATCATTAAAAGGTCAGCAACAGAGCTAAACACCTTATCGTTAATACATTCTTCAATACTCACAACCACTCTAGGAGAAACTACCCTTATGCCTATTTTACAGATGAGTACACTGAGGGCTGGGAACCAGTGCCAACAGAGCCTGCATGGGACTCAGGCCCCACCAATCCAGAGCTGTCTTACTGCTCCTGGGATGAGGAATCAAGGTTTCCTAGGTGAAGCCAGGTCTCTTGATCAAGGTTACCCACACAGGGTGTGACATCAAGCCACAGCCTTCTCCTGCCCCTTGTGCGGTTGCTTTCTTCAGTCCCAGCTTCTAGTGCCTGTCACCCTGGCTAGCACATAGGTACAGCCAGCATATATTCTGGGGTAGAGTGTTCCAAAGCCATGAACCCAAGCTGCAGATGACTCGGGACTGGAGGCAAGGTAAAGCGCACCAGTGAAAGGCTGCCCTCTGCAGCCAGCTCCCTGAGCCCAGAGTCAGTGGGGAGGTCAAGGAGCTGGAAAAGTGCAGTCGTCTGACTCCTCCATGGTTAAAAGATTAGGACGAGGACGACAGGTCTCAGCCAAGAAGACAGTCTGCAAAAGGGCTCTCTTGCTGGCCTCGCAGGACTGAGAAGAAGGGCAGGTTTTAAGAGACTGGGGCGGCCTGCCTGGGAAAGGGAAGTGATTTCAGTAGAGAGCTTGGCTCGGCGTCTGGAGGGTGGTTTGGTTTCAACCCACGAGTATTAGCAAAAAGAACAAGGAATTGCTGAGGGTGGCAAATTGGTTATAATTAAGAGAACCTGGGAGACACAAAAGAATGTGAGGACCACCAGCTGTCACAGATCTGAGGCCTCTGTCCCTGGAGGAACAGCTTAGGAAACTAGTTGCTGTTCTCTGCAATGCAGACCATTCTAGCAAAGACCAAAGATGAGAGGAGGGATGCTCTCCGGGGCCTTTCCTTACACTCCCAGGGCCGAGTGCTGTCTGCCCTTAGGGTCCCTTTTCCGCTCCACTGGTGCCTTTTCCTTCCCTTTCTTTACAACTGATACAGTTCTTCACCTGTCTGTCTCTCAGGAAAGCCAGCAGGCTTGGGGGCGGGTTCAGACTCTGATTCCAGGGCTTCTTGAGTTACTTAACCTCTTTGTGCCTCAGTGTCCTCATCTGACAAATGGGGAGAGGAGAAAGGCCTAATCCACACAGCCCTGTGGGCATTAAACAAGACGTGTGCCAAGTGGTTAGTGTGAGGGTAGGAGGCAGCAAATTACGGCCTGTGGGCTTGTTACCTATTTTTGCGGGGCCCATGAGTTAAGAATAGTTCTCCTATTTTTTAATTGTTGGGGAAAAATTCAAAAGAATGAAGTGTGAGGACATGTGGACATTCTCTAAAATTCAGCCCAAGGATGAGTTCAATCTGGCCTGTGAGTTCCTGGCACGGTACCTGGTGCACGTGGAACCGCAGAAGTGGCAGGTGCCGTCGTCACTAGTATTACTCCAGTCAGACACCTTCCTCATCTCACCCCAGGCCCACAGAACGCGGCCCCGTATCTGCTAAAGATGGCGTCTGAGTACGTCTCTGGTGGAGGACCCCGATGAGATCTGTGCTGCCAGAGAGGACGGAAGCACATTAAACACGGTACGGTGAGTCCACGATCATGTTTTTAAAAACTCAGTGGCCTTCTCTGAGCAGGGACAATGGTAAATGTTCCCAAGAGGGAAGTCAGTGAAATCTGAAGCCTTTCAGTTGCAAAAGCCTTGGCTGTTTGAGGCCTTTCTGTTTTTCTCCCAAGGAGACACTCTAGACCCCAAGCTTGGATCTGTCGTCCCCCTCTCGCAGCCTGGCTCCCCAGACCAGTCACCCAGCCAGCAGCTTTCTTCCAGAGCCTGGTGATCGCCACCTGGAAGGCCGAGGTGTCCCTGCTGCCGGGCTGTCCTGGAGACCAGCCTCCTGGACACAGGCTGGCCCGTGTCCATCGGCGCCCGGCGCTGCCCGCCCCCAGCTGCTGGGCGTTGTCCAGGCAGCGGGGCCTGGCGGCTCCAGACAACAGCTGGAGACCAGGAATGAGGACTTGCAGCTACCAGCAAATGTTGTTGCTTCTTGAGGCTGAAACAGTCTATCCCCAGAGTGTCCCTTCCAGTCAAGCAAAAACAACCCCTGATGGGGACCCGACCCTGACACAGAGAAACAAAAGCGTCCCAGTTCTGAGTCCCAGGGACTGTCTGCAGTTTCAGGCAAGCACGGCCCCGTGGGGGAGAGGAGTGGCCACGTGACTTCCAGCGTGGAGACAAGGTCACCCTTGTCCAGCCCTTTTTGTCTCCACGGGCGAAGGCCTTTGATGGTCTGACCCGAGCGAGGCTGATGCCGTGGTACCGGCTCCTGGGTGGGAGGCGGCAATGTCCACGCCCCGCAGGTTCAGCATAGGAGGTGAAGTCGAAGTTATGGTCCCCAAAGTCCACGCGGATGAGTTTAGGGGCGCTTCCTTGTCCTGCTTGAGGCAGGATGGTGGTGCATTCCGGTTGCCTTTCTTTTCCTGCTGCAGGCTTATCTCTGAGAAACTGACCAGTGAGGGGACCCCATTTTTTTCCGCCAGCCATTGAAAACATTTTCCTTCAGGGAAGGAAGGAGCTTCTGGGCAAGAGAAGGAAGCTCAGAGAAGATAAACATGGCCGTGGAGGCTGGACGGCGCCGGGGAGCAGCTGCAGCCGCACGGCGGCGTGGGCAGGAGTGCGGTGGGCAGGGACAGCCCACCAGCAAGGAGGGCAGCGGGGAGCAGAGCGGAGGGGCAGGCGCCAGGCCCAGGTCGCAGGCCTTCGGAGAAGTGCCCTGACCACGGCTACGCGCTCCCTGCTTCCCTCACCCTCGCCGTCCACAGCGAGCCTGCAAAGTCAAGTGGCCAATGCGTGGCCCACGGTGAGGCAGACACACCACTGACAACCTGTCTTCTCTCTTTCAGAAGAGAAAGTGACTGCCTATTAGTTTAAATGGCTGTTGAACTCCGGGAGCGCTGGCAGCACTCAGGAAGCTTCCATGGAGCTGACTTGGCCGGAGGTGGGTTCAGGAACTTGCATTTTGAAGCGCGTCAGGCTTTCAGAGGTGCATGTGCCGCCGAGAAGGAGCCCTGACCTAAGGCGGCGGTGATCCTCCTCCGCGGACAGCTGTGCCCACAGCCGGTGGGCCGCACCGGGCAACGCGCCCCGAGGTTTCAGAGCCGGGCTCGAGAAGCAGCCGTGCGTGAGCCTGCTCCAGTTGGGTCAGAACTTGGGTGGGAGTTCTCTGGCCTCCAGAGGATCCCCGATCCTGGCTCCAGCAGGCTCCTTTCATCCACCTAAGCGTCCCGACGCTGTCCTCACAGCCTTCCGGGAGCCCCCGACGCCCCAGCCCCTCCGGGTACTGTCTGTGCCCTGCCCCCTGGACTGTGCTCCCGGGCCTGGCAGAGGCCTGCCACCAGCTCTGCCTCAGTGTCCCACAGGGACACCTGGGTTGATCCCAACCCACATTCAGTGGGTCTCACTCATCCCTGCTGCCTGGAATATTTCCTGCTTCAAAGAAGGGCCCTTCCTCCTCCCGGCACCTGAGTGGGAATACCTGGTCTGTAAGCCACGCCTCTGTTCCAGAGTAACAGGGAACGGCTGCTCTTGACTGAAAACACTCCAGGTAGTAACTCATCAAACTCTCCGAGGCAGGTCCTTGAATTGCCCCGACAGGCGAGAAACAGGCACAGGGCACTGGATCACTCACCCAAGGTCATGCGGAGCAGGGGGAGGTGGTGAGGGCCTGGGCAGTCGGCCCAGCGCCCTCAGCCCTCTGGGCGCCGCCAAAGCCCCGCACCCCGCACCTCTCTCCGCCTCTGGCCTCCTGGCGCTGTCTTACCGCGCTCTGCGCGGGTTTTCCTGATGCAAATAGGAAATCATCCGGACCCGAGACTCCTCCATCCCTGGCCTCCCGCAAATGAAAGCGGAGGCTGACTTCCCGAGGCCCGGCAGGGCTCTGCCCCCAACTGCTGCCCGAGCCCCTCTCTGAGCCTTGGTCTCCACTGACAAAACTGGGGTCACACGGCCCTCCTGCCATGGGGCTACTGACTGGGCACGCGGTGCCCGGTGGGAGAGCGCGGGGCGCAGGGGGCGCGGGCTGCTCCACCGGCCTGTCGGTGACAGTGTGGGCGGAGGGGGAGGACTGGTCGCTCCGATGGGCTCTGCGTGGTGGAAAAATGACACTCGCACTACAGTTACATCCTCCCATTCACGCATCAAAAGTCTGCAGCAGAATCCGCAGAGAATAAGCTCTGAGGTGCGGATGCTGCTGTGTTTCTCAGAGGGAGACGCTGAGGCTGAGATGTGGACGCACCAGCTCAGGGCCACTGCAAACCGAGGTGTTTCTGAGCACAAACCCTGTGGTCTTTTCTGTGCCCTGCTGTCCCCAGTGTGGCCGTCACCTTGCCATTCCAGCTCTTCCATTCTTACTGGCTGAAGATCTGTCGTGTGTGGCGAGACCCACAGACAGCTGGACACACTGGCAAGAGACCCAGGGGGACGCTGGGGCCTGCGTGCGGCGGAGTTAGAAGCGGGTCGCCCTGCGTGTGACAGGCTCCTGGGCCCTTGTCACAGGAACAGAAGCCATCAACACGACAGGCAGGTGTCTCTACAACAATGAGAATATTTATTTTCTTCAGACAGTAAAAATAACAGTCTCTCTTTTGTAAAAGTTAAGTACCATTACATTCCATTTTCTTAAATAACAAAACCCTGAAATATATATTAAATTGTATACAGTGCATCACACTTCATCTTATATCTTAAAATACACGATGTTTCTATTTTATTCTCAAAGTTGCATATTAAGAGCATATTTACAGAGAAAGTCACCCACAGTCAAGGGCCCACAGAAGATGAGTCTGGGGGGCAGGTCCTGATGGTCCCAGGTGAGCGGGACACGGCCCTACCCCGTGCCGGGGACACATCCTTTCTGAAGCAGCAGATGACCTCCCACTTCCCTCTGACACCTGTTGCTGCCTCCTTGAGCCTGTGAGATGGGCCACCTGGGGTCTACAGGCACAGGCCAGGCGTCACTCCGGGCCGGGCCGTCCAGCCGCCAGCAGGCAGCCGCAGCGGGGAGGCTGGAGAGACAGCCCATGCCAGGGCAGCTGAGCTGAGACCTGGCCAGGAGGTAGAACAGTGAGGACAGTAAACAGAGACACCAGAGGAAACGCCCGAGAGGTTAAACATTCCCAAGGTAATAACAAGCAGACACCAAACACCAAACGGGAGATGTGACAGGGCTGTGGCAGGGGAGCCAGCCTGGCTCCTTGGGAGACCTGGGGTGGCCTCAGCGGATCAGGGAGACAGGCTCTCAGAGGCCACCCACTTGTGAGTGCTCATGAAGATTAAGTGCCCACGACAGGACGGGCTTGGCGGCATGGGCTTGGCGGCAGATGCCGCTGGCTGTCAGGCCTCCTGTCTTGGGCGGACAATGGGAGTGTGGGTGGGGCCGTGCCTGGGCGTGCCGGTGGGTTTAGCCTGAAGGCCAGGACAGCTGCACTTGCTGGTGCTTTGATCTTTGTGGGTTTCTGGTCCATCGGAGTCTTGATTCTGAGCCTACATTTCAGAAGTTACAGCAACTGGGCTACCCTGCTCAGGCCGCAGCCAGAGGCTCGGCTCCTGTTCTGACGGGGAAGTGGGGAAGGCACCTGGGGCCATCCCGCCGCCCCTCGTGTGCGAGCTATGGGCCACACAGGAAGAACAAAGGGTACCACGGCTGTCCTGCTTACCTTCTAGAGGGACAGGGACACTGGGAAACATGCCTCAGGGCCAGGCTCTCTGCTGGCTGGAGCCCATCCACCCCAGGGAGCAACAGGATCAGCGGCCTGAGGGCCTCCCTCCCATCAGAGCAGGGGGCAGGGGTGCTGGCAGCCATCAGGGAGCACGGCCACAGGCCCGGGCTGGCTTCCCTCTTCTGTCATGCAGGACAGAGTCTGGGGGCAGGTGCATTTAGCGAGGCCTTCCATGGGATCCCCGAAGCCCTCCTTTTCTTGTTTCATCATCTGCTATGTGACCCCTGATCTACTTTTCTCAGGGTCACCCCTTTAAAATCACTTCCAATCCCCATTCTCTTCTAAAGTAGTTTCTTCACAGGGTAAGTGCTTCCTTCTTCAGTGCTCGGTGCTTGGTGCTCAGGGAGCAGATGGCCCTCTCCTTTACTAGGTGTTTGCTTAGCTTCGGGGGGCTCTGGGGTGTTGCCGACAGGTCCCAACCTCGGCCTTGCCAGACGGCGGCTGCAGCATTTCGGAGGCTCGGCCTGTGACAATCGCCCTCCCTCCTCCCCTGTGCTATCCTGGGGCCAGTTTGGGTTTCCCAGGACAGTTCCCAGGACAGTAAGCTGATCATGGAGGCACTGGGCCGTGCCAGGCCCCGCAGGAAGGAGAGCACTGGGGTGTCACTGGCACCTCTGGAGGGATGTCAGAGGAAGGACTGATCCAGCGGCAGATCTCTGACGGCACTGGCCTGGGGTGAGGCCTGTGACCTGAGGGGTGAGGTGGGCAGTGGCTCCGTGGGGCCCCCCAAAGACCAGCAGTCACAGAAGCCCCAGCAGCTGAACAAATGCCCCTGAGCGAGGCACACCCTTCCCAGGCCAAATTCCACAACCCCTTTGTGCTGCGAATGGACCTGCTCACCGTGGCCGGGCTCACTCCTGACACTGGTGTTTGCAGATTCCACAGAAGCCAAGAATAGCTTGGAGGGGAGACTGCACATGTCTGCTTCCAACGGTCCTGGTATGGCTCAGGCTTCTGTTCCAGAGCCAGGCCTGCAGACAGCTGCTTGTGGGTAATCCCCCTTTCCAGATCAAAGCGAGGGCCGCACGGGGCGGTCCTGCCCCTGCAGGCGCGGGGCAGCGCCCCCTCCCCGTGAACATGCGGCCCGCTGCCTCCTCGGAACGCCTCTGCCTGCAGGCTTCGAATCGCCCCCCAGGTGCCAGCTGCCACCTCTCTGCAGACACCCCCAGCTGGCCCGGTGGCCCTCATTTTTCTGGCCAGGTGTGGGTGGGTGCTAGTGCGGCAGAGCCACGGGAAGGGTGCAGCAGGCGTGGCTTGGGGCTCAGGGGAGGTAGGTAAGGTGCTCCGGGGGACCTGTGAGGTCGGAGGTACAAGGCCCAACAACCTGTGCCTTCGGGAGATCGTCCTCCAGCTGCTGTCGAGGGAGCCTGCTTCCCCCCCGCCTGAACTTGTCAGCAAGGGAGGCGCGGACCTGGACGCCTGTGGCCACTGCAGCTGCAGCTGCGCCTCAGGACGTCTGTCCTCAGAGCGTCTCCAGTTCCCAGGTCCCTCGTGACACATGATTCGACTCTGGACTGGGGGGCAGGGTGGTGTCGCCAAGGACAAGAACGCTGCGCTCCCCCCCGAGTCCTTCCAAACTCTGCAGCCACCGGCAGAAGGGACCGAGGGGCCGCAGAAGCACAGGCCTCAGGGCTGTCCTCTTCTTCTAAAGTGGGTAACTGGGGGCACAGGGTCTCACGTGATGCTGCCTAAGTGCTAACCCGTGGTGTTTATACTCCCTGTTCTGAACTGAGAGTCGGCTTAGAGGACCACGGAGAGATGGGGCCCGGTTAGTGCCCACGGCGCCAGGAGTGGCTCAGACACGAGGCCGGACAATTCCCACCCGACGCGAGTTCCGCGCGGCTACGAAGGCCTCCGGCCGGTGTGCCGAGTGCGCGTTCTACAGGACCACTCCTTAAGCCTGCTCTTCTGGTCACCGGGCTACGCAGAGAGGCCACGGAAAGAAACTTGTAAGTGGACGGTGTCGGATGTGACGAGAATGCGGTCCCAGACCCGGTGTGAAGGCCCTTCCGAGCTGGGGGAGGCGCATCCTTGTCCGTTTCCCAGAGAGCAAAGCCCTGGAGGCGGCACGGGGCAGAGGCCTTCTCAGGGCTTCGGGGAGCTCATGCCCAAGGGTCCAGACCAGGTAGCACTTGAAAGAGCCTCAGAATTCCCCGTGTGGCCCCTTCTAAACCAAAAGACTAGGAGAATGTTACCTGGGTGTGGCCACAACAAAGAAGAAGCAAGAAAAACGTGATTTACGCTACAGCTACCCACCACCCACCCTTCATCTGGAACGTCCCTGAGCCCAGTGCCAGACGCAACCACGCTGCCACCCTGGCCCCGTGGCCCAGACACAGCCATGCTCGGTCCGAGACGCACAAGGAGGGCCCGGAACCCCAGAGCTGGAGTCTGTCTCCCAAGTGCCGCTGACAGGCTGGGGAGATCCAGGCCGCGTGGGCCCTGCTGCCGGAGCCGCCACCCCGGTCGGACGGAGGGCGCCCCTGAGGACGCCAGAGGGAGCAGGGAGGAGGCAGTCAGGAGACCACGGGAGGCCGTGCCCAGCAGCTTGGGCTTGCCGGCCCCCGCGCGAGCACGGGCAGGGCTCTTAGTCACTCACGAGAGGGTTCCGGTCATCTTGTTGACTCTGACACTTGAGCTTCTTCTTGAAGATGGAGACTGAAGTCGAAGGCTTATAAAAAATGCTCCAGATTTCCCCTGATGTGCCTGCTTGACGACAGTCCCTCAAGTCTCCCGAAGCAGGAACTCGATGGGACCTGTCAGAGAAAAGTAACTTAGCTTTCCCAGGAGAGGGTCCGAAGCCGGCCCCGCCGCCTCCTGAGGAAGCTGAGCCCGGGAACTGGGATGCTCATGCCATTAGGCCTCAGGGAAGATCTGAAGCTGCCTTCGGAGAGCTGGACCCGGGGTGGAGGGAACGCTCCTGAGTGGTGGGAGTGGAGCGGGCAGGTCCGTTCTGCAAAGGACGGTCACACTGGTGGCACACTCAAATCTGGAAAGGGCTGGCCCAAGAGATCGAGTTTTCAGGGTTTGTCTTTTTTTTTTTTGTAGAACAACTCTCTTCCCCTGACATCTGCCTGGAACACCCCTTGACCACCTGTCCAGAACAGGAGATGGGCAGAGCCACCGCTTAAAGAGGGTCCTGCCGAGGGCCAGCGCCCGCCGCTCCCGTGTCAGCACCCCACGCTGGGTAGACAAGCTGCAGCGGGGAGCATACGGAAGGAGGAGTTAGACATGCACGTCGGGGCCTCAGGGTGCCTGAGGAGCAGGACCCTACAGAAAGTCTCCTGTCTCCCATGTCACAGGGGCCGCAGGCAGGGCTGGCTGAAGCAGTCCTTCCCAGAACATGTCAGAACACGTGAAGTGTGACTTAAAAAAAGTGTGTGTATGCAAGAATGTGTGTGTATGTGCAAAATGTCTGTGTGTCCATGCTTGGCATGAGAATGGGCTCAGCAAACAGTAGGAAGGGCAGTTTCTACTGAGACATGTAAAGTGCTGGTGGAGAGGCCTATGGCTTGTCCCAACTCAAGTGACAGCCAGCCTGCTGGGGCAGGAGGAGTCAGCAGTTAAGGCTCGGAAAGGTCTGTGGAAGAGGCCAAGTGATGTCAGGGAAAGGGCGCTTTTCCAGGAAACGAAAGTCAGGAAGGCCCTCGAGCGAGGAGCGCCTGGGTGCAGACCACCCCCCTGCCCCCCCCCCCCCCCGCACCACACAGCGGGGTGGGGACAGGGCAGAGCGCTGCTTCTGGAAATGCGTAAACACCTGCGTTACTCCACTGCCCCTTTCCTGGAAGGTGGGCTATTAACCCTGCGCGGTGAAATAAGGACAAAAAATTTAACAAAATTGGTCAAACTTAAAGGAAGACACTTCCATAAGCTTCTGAGATAACTGTCTTAAAGTAACTATGGAGCAAGTCAATAAAATGCTAGAATTCTCTTCCTCCAAATGTTTCCCAATTTTGAAAGCGTCAGGAAATATGCGTGGTATTGTCCTAGGGTGTCTTTGTTCTTGCATAAAGATCTCTTTAAGGGAACACATGAGCCGGAAAAAAAAAAAAGGAATTGTTGCTTTTCACACCCAGACCATTTCCATCCTCCTTAAACTGTATCCTTGGTTACAGGAGCAAATACAGTCCCTCAGACCTCTGAGGTGAGCCCCGCTGCACGTTTCACTAGAGAATGAGGAACACCCGCCGCCCTCACTGTCTAGACGAGGCTGTGGAATCGATGTGATACTGTATCCAGCCAATGCAGTAGGAAGTAGAACGCAGTAGGGAGGGGTTCTGAGTCTCCCCCGCAGAATCGGGGGCCCGCTCGTACTCACTTGAATGTGATGTGCAGAAGTATCTTAGCTATGATGGCCGTGACTGTGAGGATGAGAAGAGTCGCCAGGCCGTACACGGTCCACCCTACAAATGCAAAAGACGGTTTATTGGACCTCGGGCGCTCAATTTTCAGGAGCGGGTGGGAAGCCCCAGGTCACACAGGGATGCAGGTCTGCCTGGGAGCTGCCTGCAGGTAAGGGGGAGCCACCAAACACAGCTGATGCCAGGCTGGCGAGACGCCCAGGCCTTGAGCACCCAGCCTGCTCTGGAGCTCCCTGCTGTAGGCAGGCAGGCGGGGGTCCCAGGTGCATGACCCAGAGCTGTGCCCACGCTGGACTGTGCAATCACAGGTGGGTTACGTAAACTCCTGGGCCTCAGTGTCTTCATCTGAGTGTGACCTGGGAAACCTCCAAGGGTGACAAACAAGGATGCAGAGGTGGTGCCCGAGGGCTGTCCTCTCTGATGCTCACGGTGCGTTCCGCAGGGGCCCAGGGAGCATGAGGACCTCTATGCTACCCTGTGCTTTTACCAGCTCACAGAGGCCCCAGCTTCCTTGGCAGAAATGAGAGAATGGAAATCTGTACCCACCCAATGAGCCAAATTCAGTCACAAGACCATCGCCCACAGCTCCTGCCTCTCCTGCATGGCTTTTCTTCACTGCTCTTCACACTCTGCCTTCATTTTGCGTTTCTCCTCCCACTTACCAGCCACAGGAGGTGGAAGCTTCGTTTGGTTTGCTGTACTGCCCTGTGTCTACCACAATGCCTGGTAGCATCGAATCGTTCATGTATCTTTTGAATGAGAGAATACAGCTCCTGCAGATGCCAGCGGACGTGGGAGCTACAAGCTGGGGCTTTAGAAAAATGCTCAGAAAGAGGACACACAGACAGGCTGACGCATTGCAATGCGCAAAGGGCACATGCTGGACCTTTGACTCCTGGTCCTAGGGACCAGGAGTCAAGCTAAGGTGGAGCTGTCCCTCGGAGGGCAAGACAGACGGCCTCAGAGCCAGGCACCCAGCCGTCTCAGGTGGAGAAACTTGCCGGGTGCACGGCTTCTCTGAGTGCTGAGTTCAAGCTCTTCCACCCTTTGGACGGTGCCCAGGAACTGCTACCTGGAGTGGCCGGGGGCGGGTGGCTGGGGCTGGTGGTGATGACATAGAGGACTTTGGAGGACCGGGCCGCACTGATGCTGAGGTTGGCCTGCTCTGTGATGACCTCGGCTAGCGTCTGGTTGGTAGTGGGCCTCTCCGGTGGAAGTTCTTCCTTGACAGCTGGAAGGTTAAAGAAATTAACCAGGGAGCAAGTTGATGAGACGAGAGAGCTGGGAAAGAGGCACTGGTTATGAAAAGGTAGTTTTCTCTGACTCAATTCTGGGTACAATTCTCTCCCCTGACCCCACTGGCCCCCAGAGCAGAACTCAGGCCCTGAAGAAGGGGGAGGGAAGAATCTGTCAGCCTCTAATCACTTGATTTTTTTGGAGGACACTAAGCACACCCTCTCACTTTCCAATTCACATTTCCCCTCTTTTCCCAAAGATCCTCGTCCTTTCCCTCCATCGGCCTCGGTCCCTGCTGCTGTTCAGGACATAGGCTGCGGGAGGCCTCCGCCCTCTGATTCCCCGCAGCACAGGCTGACCAGACTCCTTCATGCCACGTCATAGGGGACAAAGACTAGGGCTCAGAGAGCACCCGTGTGTCTGGGCTCAGAAATGCGCCCAGACGTTTGTCCGCCATGAAAGGAGAGCTGGTCCACCTGAGGATTTCCGAGGAGGGAAGGGAACAGTCTGAGACAGGCTGGGGCACTCGGGCATGAGAGATGGACCAGATGACCTGTTCAGGGCTTCCATTCTACCCATCTCAGCTTTCTTCGTCTTTTAACTCTTCCTGAAAACTGTGACTGCAGCTATAGGCACAGAAAGGACAGTCGCCTCTGTTCTGTACTGTACACAGGACACGGCACAGGTTATGCAAGGTGAGGCTGGAAAATCTGCACGCGAGTCAGTGGCTCCAGGCAGGCCCAGCGCGGCCCGGTCCCAGCAGAGTGCGGGCCGGGGAAGGAGCCTTACCTTGGTACAGGACAGCAAATCCCTGGGCCTGACTGATGCGATCAGAGAAGAAATACAGAATGACAAAGTCCAGGGAGACATTAAAGGACAAGGGTGGGCGGTTCCTTCCGCTGAACCGGACCAGCACGCGGCGGGTGTAACCGTCCAGCAGCTCCACCATGTCTGCGGAGTCCCTGATGTCGAACAAGGTGAAGTTGAAGTGGACGCGGGAGGCGCCCGGGACCCGAATGGTCCAGTAGCAGACCCTCCCCGCAGCATAGGAGTCGGGAAAGTCGGGGGAGTAGACCACTGCAGTCATGGCCGAGTAGTTCCCGCCGCAGGCGCCGACCAGAGCTGCGGAGACAGACGGGCGCGGCCCTCAGGCTGGCTCAGCCGCGAGAGGCCTCCCACGGACCTGCCACGCGCGCCTCTTCCTAACGAGTGAATGGGATCCGGTTCAGGGTGTTGTTTTTTTGTCTCTAAAACCAGACGTCTTAAGTTTCAGGATCGAATCGCAAAAGGCAGGCCTTCAGGCCTTGAACAAATGACCGTGGCGCCGGGCATCCCAGCCCCCAGGAGACCACAGAGCGAGCACACAGCACAGTGGTGGGGTCCGGCGGGCGGGGCGCCGGAGCCCTGGGGTCTGGTGTCAGGAGCAGTGGCCGTGTGCCTCCAGGGGCTCACTCAGGTGCAGGCCTCGTGCTCCCTTCAGATCTGAGGCTGCGGAGACCCTCATTTCACACAGATGTGTAAGGGCAGGTGAGATAAAGCCCATGAATCGCTGGGACCCCTCTACAGGCGAGGCACTGACCAGGAAAGTGGGGAACAGAAGGGCGCCCGCTGCTCGGCCCTGGGGCATCTCCTAAACCGCAGAGCAGCCGTGCTCCCGTGAGGGGCCTGCTTACCTTCCCAGGGGGACGCTGGCACAGGAAATGACTGACTGAGCAGAGAAAACACTAAATTCTTTTTTATTTTTGTTTAAAGGGAAGGTGCAGCAGGAATGACGGTGAGCAGAGGTGCGTGGGAAGAGAGGGGGACGAAGCACTTTATTTATTCTATTTAGTTGTTCATCTTGGTTTTCACCCCAGTGCTGGGTCTTGAACCCAGGTCGCTGAGATTTGTGGCCTGTACTCTCGGTGGAAGGCAGCTGACCAAACTGCTACTCCACCAGGGCACACCTGAACGCACTAGATTCTGATCACACTGTACTAAGTACATCTGTCTCTGAACTTTGTTTTTTCTTTTTTTTTTTGCTTTTTATTGTAGTTTTATACATTAAAATAAACTCACAAGTGCAGGTTCCCTATGTGCAGGTTCCCCACTCGTCAGATACATGTCAGCACACCCCGCCCTCCCACAGATCACCAAGTGTCCTTCGCCATCGTCCAGTGGACTCTGCCACCACTAGTCCCCACCCCCTGTCCTATTCCCTATCGGTCAAGTCATCAGAACTTCCATTTTCGACTGGCAGGTTTAAATCTGTCATCCTCTGCGGTAAAGTGTGGACAAGATCCCGGAACGCAAGTCCTTGGAGTGTAGGGCTGCTGAGATTTAACGAAGAGGCTCCCCACCACTGGCCTCTAGGATGCAGAAAGCAGTGAGAGAACGTCACCTCCATCTCAACAAGAGAAACAGCTCAGAACTACTCTGCAACCCCCGAGGACACTGAGGTCTCAAAACAACACATGGAATTTAATTCTGAGAATAAGAAGTCCCTCCAAGGAAGAGTCAGACCACATAAAGTGCTTCATCTTTGCCAGAGCACAGGAGGAGAGGGCCGCCATGGAAGTCCGCGGAAGAAAGCCTCTCCACTGAGGCGTGGTGTGGGCTAACCTCTCCGTGGAGGACACGGGGAGCCCCAGATATAACAGGGGTCTGCACTGACTTGCAAGAAAGGCTTCACGACCCTGCGGCCAGGGCCCGAGAATGCCTGGGTAGGCAGGAGACTGGAGTCCCGTGGAGGCACAGGGGTGCAGGGGCGGCGAGACGCTGCTGGGGACAGGCATGAAACCCTGCCTGCTTCTGGGGCCTTCGTTAAAAGGAAGCAAAACCTGCAGCTACTGGGGGAGCAGCAGCGAGCCCTCCTGCTCCCAGGACCATCCGAGGGGAGAAGCAAACTGCCTGCCTCTGGAGACGGGTACAAAGCTCTTCTTCCTGCCAAAGCAAAAGCCCACTGCTCTGGGGGAAGAGCCGAGGGGAAACCAGCAGTCTCTTGAGCTCTGTGACCCCACGCCAATGCAGAGCAGGTCTGCTACCTGATGGAGGGGCAGGAAACTCCCCTTCCCCGCAGCCACAGGTCCGCACAGTGCTCGAACGCTATGGAGAGGTGGTGTGTGCAGCCATGCTGAGAAGGCCACCTCCGAGGCCTAGTTACAGGTCCTGTCTAAGACAGGACGGGCTATCAGAACCAAAAAGCCCGACGCTGCCAGGAGCGGAGCCTCACGTAACAAGCAGGAGCAGCATCCAGGAGGGAGGTGAAGAGGGTGGGGAGGGCCCCCTCTCCAGCGCAGGCTGGGTGGGACAGGGACTCCGGGGCACTGGTGTCCTAGATGCCCCCCTGAGCACAGGTAACAGCAGTCCATCATGGGAGGGATCTGGAGCCTCCTGTGCACCCAAGCCCAGCTCAAGTGCTGCGCGGCTCAGTCGCCCACGGTTCTAAGCAGGCCCACCCTTCGCGTGTGAACACTGCCGCTCATCTCTGCCGCTGTTTCAAAGCACCGGGCAGTCAGGCGAGTTCCTCACATGCACGGGGAGGGAGGGCAGAGAGGACCAGGCGGGGGCGGCTTCCTCATCTGTAAAACAACGCCGGTAGCTTCTCCCTCCAGGGCTCACGGGAGTTAAAGTGAGTAGAGTGTAACACAGGCTCTGGCACGTGTCAGCGACACCATTCTCATCGGTCATTATTACTGGTAGAGAATCAAGCATGTGGGCTCAACTGCCACTTCAGCAGCACAGGCAGACCCGACGCGCAGAACTGTCAGTTCCCCGCTGTGCGCCCCGCAGACAGCGGATCCAAGTCAGCTATTCCGAGAGCGAGCATGTGACACCCAAGATGGATTTTGAAAATTCAGCATTAATATTCAGCAGGAAACGTGAAACTTCAGAAAATATTCAAGATCTCATTTTTTTGAAAACGTTATTAAGCCTGACACATGGGCAGAGACCCTGGGAGAGACCCAGGCAGAGTGAGCATCCTCCTGCGCTGGATTCAGCCCCTTCTCCTCTCCAGCCCGCCTTCTGACCGGCGCAGTCCGCTTCTTAGCTTCGGGCATGAGCTGGACCAGCTAACTCCCCAGACACAGCTGAGGCCACTGCTTCTCGACAAGGACAATGAAGAACATGTCTTGGGAAACGAATCTTAACCAACTGGGTCCCAGCCATGAATCAGATGTCACTGGAAAGTGGATTTCACACAGGAGAGGGAATGGAATAGAAAGTTATTTGGCCTGGTGCATCTGTCTCACTCGGCATCATGCTTGCCAGCGTCACTGTGCCGCAGCCCATCAGCACTTAATTTCTTTTGGTGGCTGAATAATATTCCACCGTAGGGACAGACCACATTTTGTCTGTCGGTCCCTCTGGGATGGACACCGGAGTGCGGCCACGCGGGCTCCACGAATCAAGTGGCGATGCACTTTCGGGAGGGGAGAGCCGGGTCAGGAGGCGCTTCCTCTCTCGAAGGGACCGCCAGCTGTTTTCCACAGCAGCTGCGCCCTTGCACATTTCCAGCAAGGCTGGGGCTTCCAACTTCTCGTCTCCTCGCCAGCACTTATTTTCCATTTTTAAAACTTAACACATTCTATTTAAAGCAGAAAAACAGGTAGCGAACCCACATCCTCTTCTATTTACTGTCTGGCCCCAGGGCTTCTGAGCCCTGTGAGACATGGCAGGTTAGGGGTCCTTCTCATGCCAGGGCTCTTTTCTGTAAGACCAGAGAATCACTAATAATGCCTTTCCCAGATGGTGCCGGAGCGACCTAGTGCGATGGTTTCTCGAGCTCTGACACCCAGCAAGTGTTCAAGAAGTGCCTGCTTCCTGTCGCTGTTACTGAAGAGCACACCACACAGTCTGCAAGCTCCGCAAACACGTCCTCCTGGGGTGGGGTGTCAAGGCAGAGGATTTTACAATAAGGAATTCTGGAATAACAGGTGAGACAGAGACGTTGTGTGTATTATCTGCCAACTATTCTTCCTTAAATGTTAGTCGAGGTCAGTCTTCCCCCGGAACGGAGGTATGATTCTGAGCCTTTGTCTTGACACAGGAAGCCAGTGACCGTCTTTACTTTGCCAAAAAAGACCAACAACTGGCCAAGCGAGTGCCTCCCCGTCAAACACGCGCATTTAGACAGTGTCTAAACCATGACATGCAAAAGCCTCCGTTATAAACTTGGGCTGGGTTTATAGTCACTATACAGAGCAGTTGAACTATGTCCTCCAAAAAGACATGCTCAAGTCCTAATGCCTGGTGTCTATTCACGAGGCCTGGTTGGGAAATAGGCTTTACGGATGTCATCAATTTAAGACGAGGTCATACTAGATTAGGGTAGGCCCTAGACGCAGTGACTGGTGTCCTCATAGTCGACACAGAGGGTTGATGGCTATTTGAAGGCGGCAGACTGGAGCACCGACTGCCATCGATGGGAGGAGCTGGAGGAGACAGCGCAGGACCCCTTCCCGAGCCGCCAGAGGGAGCGCAGCGCTGACACCACCTTGATTTTGGAGCTAGCCTTCCAAATGATGAGACACTAGATTTCTGTTGTTTTAAGACACCTAGTTTGTGGTCTGTTATGACAACCCTAAGGAATGCGTGTACTATATGCCATGTTTTGCTTAAAACTGAGCCTAGATGAGATGCCAAGAATGCGTCTACTGGCGTGCGCTGGCGGAGCAGTGGTTTGGTCAGCTGCCTTCTGCCAGGGGCCAGGTACATCCCAGGGGCCCAGGGCTCGTGGAGCCACCAAGATGAACAAGTAAATGAAATAAATAAAATGCTTTCTCCTCTCTTCCTCCCTGCCTGCCTTTTCTCACCTTCATTTCTGCCTGCACCTTTCCTTAAAAAACACACACAAATATATGTATGTACTCTGACCTAATGACTAACAAAGACACCACACGCTGGTGTATCTCAGCTCTGCTGCCTCGTCTGTGGCTGCTTCCTTTCTACACGCTGGGTCTGGCACTGCCTGGTACTCAGTCTCTAGCTCTTGCAGTCTCACCAGCACAAGTGGATGCAGTTGGATTATGATGAGGGACTGGGTGGTCCGGTGGTTAGAACAGGTGCTGAGAAGGTCAAGGGCCTGGACCCCTGTCCCCATTCAGAACACACTGCCTCTAGCCAGCATCTCAGCAGATGCAGCAGATCAGAGAGAAGGTGGGTCAGGGCACACATAACACCAGGCGGCCTGGAAAACTCCCCTCAGCGGCCTTCCAGTAAGATAAACCCCACATGCCTAAGAAAACACTAAAGGACTTGGAAATTAAATAAAAACAAGACCTCAAAGCAGAGGCTGAAAGCTATGTCAGTATCTATGCTAAACTGAAAAGGGTCCCTTTCCTAGGTCCTAAATCTCTCACAGCAGACAAGTCTTCAAAGCAGTGGACACAACTCTAATTACTCGCTGCCTTCTAGAGGGCAGGAGAGACTCCTTCTGTTCCTGCTATAAGGGGGAAGCTTCACAAATACTGCCAAGTGAGAGAAGCAATGCGGAGGGAAGTGGGCTGCTCCCCGGGGCAAGGGCTCCTGCAGGGGCCATACTCACTGTCAAAGAGGATGATCCTGCCGTCGCCACCGCAGGGCTGCGTGTGGTCCCCGAAGCAGGCGCTGTTGCACTCGGTGCTGGCTGCCTCCCCGTACTTCTGGTAATCAGGATTGTTTCCACAGAAGCAAGCATAGCCCGACTCCATCCCAGCAAACTGCACAAGACAAGCAGCACTTGTGAGCATCAGCCTGGGGGGTGAGGCGCCTGGAGGGGCTGCAGGGTTGGCCCTGCAAGCAACCAGGCTCACCTTCCGGCTCACCCTCCACTCCCCTTCCTCGTCCCTCACCGTCCCTCCTGGTCACTCCCCGCCCCAGCGGCCAGGCCCCCTCAGGAAGCCTTCCTTCCCTGCCTGCATTTCCACCGTATTTAAGGAAGTGTGAAGGGGGATCCTCTAAACTTGAAATATTACAAATAACGACAGCTAGACATTTTATTGTATGTTTACTATGTGCCTAACAGTAATTGTTTCATAGCAAGTTCTCACAGCAAAGTCCTGAGAGACCCCATTTAAATTATCTTCTTCTTTTATTACCATGATATAAAATTATGCGTATGGTTTACACTTCTAGGAAACTTTACCCACCTACAGATTTGTGCACCTGATACAGAATTCGGATACAGAACAGGTGTATCACTCCGATGACCTTCCTCCTACACCCCCGCAACCACTAAGCCGTTTCTCACCACAACAGCAGAAATCTTCCTTGACTTAGACGCAGCTATGCTCTGAGAAACACACTGCAAACTGAAAACAGCGAAGCTGAAACTGTACTTAATACAGTTGAAACTGTACCTCATCTACAAAACATCAGAAGTCAGCCTCGCTGAGCTTAAACATGCTAGAACGCTTGTTACCCTACAACTGGACAAAATCACCTAACAAAAAGCCTATTTTATAACAAAGTGCTGAGTTTTTCATGTAATTTATTGATACTGTGTTGAAAGTAGAAAACAGAATGCTGTACTGCTTTATGCTCCAATGTAAAGTAAAAAAATCCTAAGTTAGGGACTGTCTGTCTACAATGCTTTTCAGGATTTCATGTTTAGATGGAATGCGTGTATCCCTTCAAATTCATATGCTGAAACTTAATTCTCAATGTAATGGTATTTAGAGCTGGGGCTTTCAGCAAGTGATTAGGTTGTGAGGGTAGAGCCCTCATGAAGGGGATTAGAGATCTTCTAAAAGAGACCCAGAGAGCTCCTGCGCCCCTGCCGCCATGAAGGACACAGCAGAACGGCTGTCTGTGACCTGGGAAATGAGCCCCCCCGATACCAAATCCATCAGAGCCCTGGTCTTGGGCTTCTTAGCCTCAAGAACTGGGAGACACAAACGTCGTTTAAGTCACCAGTCTATGATATTTTCCCTTATGGCAGCCGGAACCGATTCAAACATCACATGGGTGGAATTGTCGCCTGTACCAGACGCTCACTCCCGTGTGGCCAGTCGTGGTCCACTGTCTGAGGTGCCACAGGTAACGACACTGGGTGTGTCCAGGGCTTCGGCCGATGGCTAGAGTTGCTACAAACTTTCATGTACAGATTTTTGTGTGACCCTAACTTCATTTCTCAAGGGTGGACACCTAGGAATGGCAATGCTGGGTTTTACAAAACGTGCGTCTTCAGGAACCTGCCAGACTGTTCCAACAGTCATCACCATTTCACATTTGCAAAACAACGCATGAGTCTCAGCTTCCTTACAGCCTGTCAACACTTAGTATCAGCAGTGCATCTACTTCGGCCTTTCTAATGAACGCATAGTGGCCTCTTATTGTCAGTCTAACCTCATTTCCCTAGTGGCTAGAGATGCTGATTGTCTTTTTGTGCACTTCTTTGCCATCTGTAGATCCTCTCTGGTGAAGCTTCTGTTCAAGTCTTTTGTCTAGTTTTCAAAAATGGGTTGTTTATTTATTTTTACTACTGGGTCCTTAGATTTTTTTTTTTTTTTAACACATTCTGTATAAAGTCCTTTGTTCCATATTTGACTTGCAAATATTTTCTCCCAGGCTACAGAATATCTTTCATTCCCTTAAAAATGTTTTTCCCCATGCACCCTGGTGGCTTATTGGCTCATTCTGCTGGGGTGAGTCCACACACATGCCAGGACCTGGGTTTGTGACCCAGGGTCGAGGGCAGGATGCAGGCAGGAGTGAAGGCGGCAGCAGCAGCAGGCAGGCAGCGCGAGGAGGAAGCAGCACTTTATTTATTTTTCATCCAGTTGTTCAAACTGGCTGCTCCCCCCTGGGCTGGGACTTGAACCCAGGAGTATGTGGCCTGTGTCCTTTGGTGGCGACTGACCTAGCACTGCCCCACCAGGGCGCACCCAGCACAATGTCTTCCAGGTTCATTCACGTAGTGGTCTCTGCACTTTGTTTCTTTTTAGGACTAGCACACCATTACATGGGTTACATGGAGATGACACATCTTGTTTATTTGTTCATCAGTCGATGGACACTGGGGCTTTTTGCTACTTCTAAGATTTTTGAAGTTTTGGTGATTGCATTAGGCTTTTGGTCCATTTTAAGTTAATTTTTCTATGTAGGGTGAGGGAGGGGTCAAAGTCCTTGCACGTGTGGATATTCAGTTGTTGGTCCTTTTTTGACTATAAACAATGCAGCTATGAACATCTGAGCACAAGTTTGTGTGTGAGCATATGTTTCCACTCTCCAGGCAGCGAACTGATGGATTTTAAAGTAATTCTTAATGTTTTGAGGAACTGTCAGGCGGTTTCCATAGCAGTTGTACCATTTCGCACTTACACCAGCAATATTTAAGGGCTCCCATTTCTCCACATCCTCACTAACACTTAAAATTGTCCTTTCCCCCCTTTTACGTACAGGCTCATTCTGTTACTGTTGTGTGAAGGAGCATCTCATTAGGGTTTGAGTCACATTTCCCTGAAGACTGACGATACTGAACATCTTTTCTCTGCTTATTCGCCATTTGTACATCTCTTGTTTTGTTTTTCCCTCAACCCCAAGCTGTGAACCCGGGTCCTCGAGCTTAGCTGCCTCCATCACAAGGGTGTATCACATTTGTACATCTTTTTTTTTTTAAGGAAAGGTGCAGCAGGAATGAAGGTGAGGAGGCAGGCAGAGGGAGGAGGAAGAGCACTTATTTCATTTAGTTGTTCATCTTGGTCCCCATGGCCCCACGTCTCAAGTCTAGGTCCCTGGGACGTGTGTGGACTGTGCCCACGGCCTTGTCCGCGAGGCCACCGGGACGCACCCCATCTGTACATCTTTCCTGGAGTCACGTCTTTTCGAATCCTTTGCTCATTTCTTAACCGGGTGTCACTTACTGCCAGGTCTCACAGTTCTTTACATATTCTGGATATGAGCTCCTTATTCAGAGAGATGCTTTGAAAATTTTTCTTCCATGTACGAGCTACTTTTTCACTTTATAATAGTGTCAGAAAAGTTTTACACTTTGATGGAGTCCAATTTATATCTATTTTTCCATCGAGTGGCTGTGCTTTTGGCATCATCACAAAAACTCAGAAGAACAAGGTTGTGCACATTTCTACCTGAGCGCCCTTCTAAGAGTTTTAAAGCTGGGGTTGTTATTTTTATTGTTTTTGGCCTTTGGTCCATTTTCACTTAATTTTTATAAATAGGGTGAGGTCAGGATTCAAATTCATCCTTTCACACGTGGCTGTTTGGTGCTCCAGCGCCATCGGTTGAAAAGACTCTTCCCTCCTCGATGATCTTGGCACCTTTGTCAAAGCTCAGTGGACCAGAGTAAATGAACAGCAACGCAAACGAAAGAAAAAAGGAAACAAAATTAGAAAAAAATTCAATGGACCAGAGGGCAGGGTGTGCTGACATATATCTGAGGAATGGGGAACCTGTACACATGAGCTTATTTTAATGTGAAGAGCAAGTCACCACAATCAAAAAATGAAAAAAAATCAATGGAGTGTCAGTAAACGTATGGGCTCACTTCTGGATTCTAAGCTGCATCCCCCTGGCTGGCAGGTACATCTGTAGGCCAGTCCAACAGCTGTCGTTCAGTAGTGTGATTTTTAACACGGTGTGATGTCAGGACAGAGGTTCGATTTTCTGCATAAAGAGCTCGTTTCTCTCCAGAACCATTCCAACTCTCCTTTTGCCCCCGAGTTTCCTTGGCATCTTTGTTGAAAATCAATTGTCCATATAAGTGCAGGTCTATTTCTGGGCACTATATTCTTGCTCATTATTCCTCTACAGGGGATGGAAAACTCCGTCTTTCTTAAAAGGTCAAATAATAAATGTTTCTGGCTTTTATGCCGTATGATTTCTTCTCAACTACTCAACTTTGCTGCGTTAGCATGAAGGCAGGAGGATAACGTGTAGATGAGGGCCAAAGATGGATTTCCATACAACTTTATTTACAAAGACAGCTGTAGGACCATTCTCGCGACAATGCTACTCTCTTGAAACTGTAGTTTATAGAACGTCTTGAGACAGGCAGCATAAGTCCCCTAAAGCTGATTGTTTTAATTCAACATTGGTTTGGTTACTCCAGGTTTTTTCTACTCCACAACAATTTTAAGGTCAACTAATTTTTTTTCCCAAGAAAAATGCTCTAAGATTTTGACTGGAATTACTATGTTCAATCTATAGAGCAATTGGGGGAAAACTGACACTTTAGCAATATAGAGTTTTTCAGTCTATGAACAATGTCTGTATCGCCATTTATTCAGGTGTTATTTACTTTTATCTCGCAATGTTATGTTTATTTGGTGTACAGGTCTTTACTATCATTTGTTAAATTTCTTCCTTTTTTTGAGGGGAAGGAAGAAAGGAAAGAAGGAAAGGAGAGAGAGGAAGAAGAATATTTTATTCATTTAGTTGTTTATTCTGGTCCTCGGGTTTCACACGGTCTACACTTCAGCTGTCTCAGTCGCCAGAGCCACAAGGCTGTGTCAGATTTATGCTATTTTAAGTGAAATTTAAACTTCTTACTTTACAATTGCTCACTGCCAGTACCTGGAAATGAACTGGATTTTGTTGTAGCCATATAGTCTGCAATCTTGCTAAATTTACTTATTAGTTCTAGTAACTTTTTTGTGGATTCCTTAGAATTGCCTGTATTCATGATCATGTTGCCCATAAAAAAATTTCACTTTTTTCCTTGCAACCCACCCACCTTGTTTCCTCTTCTTGCTTTTTTGCTTCTTTTTTCTTCTTTTTTGTCAAAAATCTCTCGAACAAAGTTGAATAAAATCAGCGAGAATGGACATCAGTGCTCCTGATATTAAACAGAAAGCACTGAACCATATGTCAGTAGGTATGACAGAGGTTTTCGGGTTTTTGGTCCAACTCATCCTCAGGTTGAGGAAATTCTATCCTGTTCCTAGTTCACTGAAAACTTTTATTGTCAGTGGCTGCTGTGTTTTGTCAAAAGACTTTGCTATATTTTTATTTTGAAATAATTTCAAACCTGTAGAAAAACTGCAAAAATAATACAAAGAACTGTCCTACCCTTTACCAAGAGACCCCATTATTCAAAGTGACACCTGCCCAAATCACATCCTTTGTAGAAAAGGCTGCTACCAGGGTCACAGAGGGGCTCAGTTGTTGAGTCTCTTCAGCTTCCTTCGATCTGGACTGGTTCACTAGTTCTTCTGTGACCTTGCTGACCTTAACATTTAAAAATTTTGTATTTTGCAAAGGAAAGGTGCAGGCTGGACTAAAGGAGAGTGGGCAGGCAGGCCGGCAAGAAGAGAGAAAGGAGAAAGAAGGATCTCACTGCCTTTTTATTCAGTTGTTCGCACTGGTTGTTTTCCTGGACCCAGAACACAAACCCAGGTCCTTGGGATGAACGTGGACGGTGCTCCTCCAGAGGTGCCGACCTAACCACTACTCCACCAGGCCACGTCAACCTTAGCATTTTTTTTAAGAATAAAGGCCAGTCATTTTGTAGAATGCCCCTCATTTCAGGTTTGCCTGATGGTCCTCATGATTAGATTTATCATATGCATTTTTGGCAGAAATATCACAAAATTGATGTATTCTCTATCCCTGTCAGGTAGGACACAGGGTCTGGCAGAACCGCTCGGACAGGGCACAATGTCCCATCACTGGTGACAGCAGGTTGCTAACCTGTGTGAGGCGGTGTGTGCAGTGTTTCACTGCAGAACGGTTTGCTTCCCCTTTAGAGTTTTTATCGGGGAGATCTCCGGGCCTACACAAATACCCTGTTTCTCATGCGGCTTTTACCAGCTGATGAGAATATTGTTCTCTGCACTGATTATCACTAAAACGGTTGCCATCTGATGCGTTTTATCATTCTATCATTTCTTCTACAGTTATTTGTTGCCATTCTCCTGTAGGATGCTTTTCTTCTCATCATTTTATTTTAATATTTTTAAGAAGCACTTTTATTTTATTTCCAGTGAGCTGCTCACACTGGTTGTTTCCCACCAGTCCCACTGGGACCAGAACTCAGGGGTATGTGGCTGCATCCTTCAGAGGCAGCTGACCCAGCAGCTGCTCGCCCAAGGCGCGTCTCTTCTCATTACTCACGTCAGGGTGGGTTACTGGATTCTTACTTTACTCGATGGGGCGTATTTATTACAATCACTATTTGAAGTTGAAATTATGTTAGATTTGGTCCCTGGGAGCTCTTTCAAGCTAGTTTCTGTGGTTTTTCCTACAAGTCACCACCACCCCTTATTTTCTTGTGTAAGATTTTTCAGGCTCGCACACACCCTGCGGTTCCGTGCACACCCCGAGGTCCCGGGTTCGTGTCCCGAGACCAGGGGGAACCACCAAGAGAAACAACTAAATAAAATACAGCGCTTCTTCCTCTTCTCGCTTCCTGCCTGCCTCTGCTCGCCTTCATTTCTGCCTGCACTTTTTCTTTAAAAAAAGAGATTTTTAGCCTCATCTTATACTTTCTCAGAACAAGCCCTACAATCAGAAGATTTCTCCATGGAGCCCTTGTTCTTTTTAGTAAAGACAGCATCTAGAAACCAATTTCTGAGCGATCCCTGTGCTCTCTGTCACCAGGGCGCCTGTTCCCAGGCCTGCCAGGGGCCGGGACTAAGGTCTGTGAGCACACACATGCGAACACTCATTTATTTCTAGTTCTCTCTCTAAAAAAAAGCAACTTCGTACTATACTAACAATTTCAAATTCTGTCCAAAAATGTACCATCATTCCAGTGTTCCCTTCTCTAACAGTGAGAAACCTGGCTTGACATGTTTACGTATCACTTACTCTTTCTGCAAGCAAGGTCTCATGTGACAAGCTGGGCCAACCGCCTTGCTTAAGCACTCGCCGTCCACAGCCCTGAACCTTGCCTATTCCCCTTCATGGCCTGAATAGTGCCTTTTCATTGAGTTACAGAAGGACGGGGGGGAAGGAGGGAGGGGAGATCTTTTCTTCTTTTTCTAGGTCCCTCCACGCCACCCACCACCTTGGGGCTCAGGTCGGCAGCAAACCTGGGTCCTTGGACTTTACACGGTCTGTGCCTGAGCCGTCCCAGTGGCCTGAGCCAGAAGGGTGTGACCTTTTCTTCTTTTTCTTGCAAAACAAACAATAGCTACTGAACCTTGATGGCCAGTGAATGCATTTCAGATAGAGGAGTGAGAGGAAGAAACATAAATGTTTAGACTCATGTCCTGACTAGGGCTCCCTGATGCATCAGGGAAATAAACACCTCCTCGGGTTATTCCCGCATTCTCTGTGGAGCCAGAGATGTCCCTTCTCGTAACAAAGAAGGAAACACGTAATTCTGTCGGAGGTCAAGCAGAGATGCAGATATTAGGGGTTCTTCTCAGTCTCTGGACAAGAGTGCTGCTACGCACCCCTGAATCCCAAGGCTCATTATTCCTCCAATTCTCCTTGTCAGAAAAGTCGGGTTGTGACCCTCGACAGCTTTCTTCTTTAATGCACACACACGCACACACGCACACACGCACGCACACGTCGTCATCGCGGCGGAAGGCACTTACAGCTTTATATTTCTATAGCTATGCGGCCTCGGAGCATTACCTTAAACTTGTGACCCCGACAAAAGCTGATGCAGGTTTGTATGGTCAGTCTGTTGGATGTCTCGCTGGCGCCGGTCAGAGGCGGCGGGTGTCCACGGTCCCTGTAGCAGCCGAGGTTTCCGGGCACTGGGGGAGACGGACACAAGAGGGCTTCACAGCAGCCGGCTGCGCGGTGCCGGGCGCGTTCACGTCAGTCGGCACTTGCGCTCCGAAGGCGCACGCAGCGGGCTCTCCGGGACGCTCTAACGGCCTCGCTGACGCCATGTTTCGGCCTCACGGTGCCGCATGCGCGAGGCCGCTTGCGCCTGTCACCAGCCCTGAGCAGTGTCCCGCCTGCTCGACACTGACGGAACTTGCTACCGCAGAGAACTGGGAACAGCCCCAGGACCAGGGCAGCTAGATACATACACGATGTTTCAGAATCACTAGATGGTAGGAAAAACCCCTTTGCTTATGCCTCCCTTTGTGCCTTAAAAAGCCCGCAGGTGAGCTTCGCAAGGCCCTCCGGCCAGGGTGTGCGTGTCCGCCGGCTGCGTAACAACTCACCGCGCACTAGAGGCGCGAGGCGCGTACAGTCAGCGGCTCTCGCCTCAGGACGCCAGACGGCCCACCTGGATCTGCGGCGCCTGAAATCGGGGTGTAGCAGGGCCTTGTTCCTTCTGGGGGCTCAAGGGGGAAAGTGTGTTCCTCGCCTTTCCCATCTCCTAGAAGCTGCTTCGATTCCTCGGCTTAGGGCCAGACCACTCCAGCTTCTGCTGCCGTGGTCACGTCTCCTGCCCTCTCTCTGCGTCCACAAATCACACATCACCTTCGGACTGGTCCCCGTTCCTGGTATAAGGACCTGTGTGACTACATTTTAGCTACCTGGATAATTTAGGATAATGTCTGTGTTGCAAAAATCCTTACTTTGATTACATCTGCAAATTCCCTTCCGCCACATGCGGCGACATCTTCAAAGTCCCCGGGGATCATGACGCATCCACCTCCTGGAGGGGCTACTCTTCAGACAACCACAGTGAATCACCACTAGCGATTCACAACCACGCAATCAGACGGGTCGGTCTAGTAGAAAAAGCTATATCCGAGAATCGATAGGCCTGAATACATGCACCAACGGTGGGAGACAACTTACGAAGACCGCCCTCAATTACCCTGTGGAGTCCATGCCCTTGTGTGACCCCTACCCCATCGGCGCAGGCCGGTGCAACGTTTTATTTTAGGTCAACGGACTGTGGTAGAGCTGGTTAGATATCACGTCTGTGATTTGGTTAGAAAAGCCTGTGATGTCTGCCTTGCTAGAAGAATCTCTACTGCCTTCTCAGCTCATCTATGTTTTTGAAGCAACACACCACATCAGAAAGGTCATGGTTCAAGGACTGATGGCACCTTCAGCAAGAAACTGAGACTTCCAGTTTCTGCAAAGACTAAATACCAACAACTATGTGATCCTGAAGTAGATTCTTCTCCAATGGAGCCATCAGATGAGACCCCAACCCTGGAAGACACACTGTAGTAGCCATGTGAGTGACCTTGAGGCAAAGGACACAGCCATGTCTGGTTGGCCAGGCCCAAGGAAAGCATGAGACAATAAAGGCGACACTTTAGGCCCCCAAGTTTTAGGATCATTTGCTACACAACAGTAGATAACTAATACTCTTATATAATACATACTAAATACACACTTGTTGAAAGAAGGAGTGAATTTATTGTAGGATGGGGACGAACAACCCTCTGTGGACCGTAGCCTTCCATTAGCGCTGAGTTTACTAGGCATTCCACGGTCAGGCCACACTGGCTCCTCGCCACTTGCAGAACTGAAGATGGAACAAGCAGGAAGAAGACCGCTCCTAAAAGCACTTCCAGGTCAGTTAAGAGTTATACGTTTTCCAAGTTTAAAGTCAGTCATATTCTTAGAAAACATAATTTATGTTTAAGACTGGAAAACAGCATGATTCAGTTTAGTAAGCACTACACCCACATCATCTTTCAACACATAAAACATACATGCATACACACACACACACACACACACACACACACACACACAGGCTTTTTAATTTCTGTTACCATCTAAGCAGATCCCTTTAAACTGGCAGGAACCACCTCCACTAACCCAGAGTCACCCTCTTCCCTCTAAGCCAGTGGCTACCTCCTCCCTTGCGTCACACATGGTTCAAACATAACAAATGTGGGTAACCACACAAATGTTAAAAGACATCTTTCGGAAACAAACCAAATCTCTATAGTAGCAAATGTAAACAGAAAAACTCCCAGCAGGAGGAGTCCGGTGTTCAGTGGGGGCTGGCTTGGGAAAGTCTGTATCTTAGGGCTTAAACCAATGAAATGAGTTAAGCATCTCTAGTCGAGGGCGTATCATACAAGACAAATTTGTTAAAGGGACCTTGCACATGGGAACTCGAATCATGCATTTAATGGTTCTTAATAAGAACTCCTTGATTGTGATCATCTTGGTCATTTACTCTGACTTTTGTCTCATTTATTCCATTATGTTCACGGGTGAGCATGTGATTATGTATTAGTTTATAAAGAGCCTAAGGCACATAATCATAAACATGAAGATTAAACACAAACGAGGCCATGGGTTGCATTAAGGCAGCTGGAACCTATAAGCTTGATTCACAGCATTTAGGGAGCAAATTCAGGCAGCTCCCATTCCAGTGTGGTGACAAGGTCCCAAAATGACACCACAGAGTAGATGACTAAAATCAGATCTCACCACACTGCTGCTCTACCCATTTTAATGTCAATGGCTTGAGGTATCATCCTGGGCTGCCCAAGTCAATTACTTGCCAGACAATGTCTATTTTCCTTCCAAACATATCACAGACATCTGCCATGTCTTTCTATCCACACCACCACTTCCTCAGTTAGGTCACCGTCTCCTCCCCAAGACACTGCACTGGCCTCCCATGTCTCTCCCTGCTTCTCGACTCACTCTCCTCCAACCTAGTTAGTTGCCGCCACCAGAGTAACCTTCACATTTCAGGCAGAAAGGGTGGCAAGGTCCAAGGTCTACGGCAAGAATGCCCTTGGCCTTTGCAGGAATGAAAAGCAGTAGGCACGCCTGGTGAGAGGGGTGGAAAGCAGCAGTACATGGAGAGGCCCAGAGGAGCCCCTCCTCAAAACTCTTCAAGCTCCCTTCTTGCCCCCAGGATAAAACGGAGACATTCACCGGGCACACAGGCCCCGCCTGATCTGTGCTGCCCCCAGCCCTTACTCTGCCAGCATGACCCCTTACTCGCATTTTATGTGAAGGACACGTGGAGTTAGAGTAGCTCTGCCAAGCTTCCCAACTGTGCACTACTCTCTGGCCTCCGGACTTTTGTACAGGCTCTTCCCCCTGCTCCGGAATACTCTTCCCAGCTTACGACTGTGGCCTGAGCATCGTCTCCCCTGGGACTCCCCCGGCCCTCCCAGCATCCCCTTCACCCCCAGGAAGCAGGCTGTCTGCCCCTACTGGACAGCCCCGTAGCAGACTATGCTGAGTTTGATTCTAAAAACTTTTCACATGTCTCTCTCTTTGATGAGCCATGAATAGCAGAAGAGAGGACAGTCTTCTGGACACCATTCCATTCCTAGCCCGTCTGGTCCCAGTTACACGGTGATTGGAACCTGTGCTGGAGGGACATGTGTGGCGCTGCAGCTGAAATCTCTCTCGGGCAGCGGAGAAAGGTGTTTCTCCAGCGGCGGTGACTAAAGAGCACGGAAGAGAAGCAGAGCTGATCGGCGTAATCACTTTGTCCCCTTGAAGCCAGTAACCACTGGCTCTGACCCACTGCCCTCTCGGGCTTTTAGAAACCATTCTAGACAGCTGCCTTTTCCATAAAAGATTAAAGTTTAACATTTTTAACCTTTATCATTTTGGATGAAACCTTTCTAAAATAATTAGCGATCTCTTTTTTAAAAAAAGTGAACTTAGATAACTCTACTTTCAGTTTCTCGGTGGCTTGACCATATCCAGAGCAGTTCGCCACCGAGCCCAGACTGCTGTTTCATGCTAGTCTGACTGTGCCGGTAAATTTGTCTCTGGTTGCTGCCCAGGCTCTGGACCCCTCAGGGCATTAGCCTATAGCCTTTAGTGGCTTCTTCATGAGCCAGCCAAACACAGGATAAACCTATCAACTTATCAGAAGTGTGTGAAAGAGAAGAATGAGTTCTGAAGAGCTCTTCCTTTCCTTGCCAGCGTCCTGGTACTGACACCACTGGGGAGGGACGCGGGTAGCCAGGATCTGTCCAGAAGCAGCCAGGATCTTGCAGAAATGTGAGTTTTCATAAATGTGGGTTTTCCACGAATGTGGGTTTTTAAGTCAGACAGCCCCTGGGGTGAATTCCGGTCCCTCTCCCAGGGCCTTGCCAAGCTCGGTTGTACCAAGTGTAGGATGAGGAGTGACACAGACCTCCCAGGGGTCTTCTGAGAATTAGAATAGGATGATGCAAAAGAGTAGACACCGCAGGCCCGGCAGGAGGGTATATGCTGAATATATAGTGGTCAGTGTCTTTACAGAAAACAAGGCTTTCATCATTCTCCCCACAGACTAGAACCGCTTTCAGTAATGGAAAAGGAAAGCAGCATTCAATGAAAAGACAAAACCTCGAAAACCGGGTTTGACTCGATATCAAAGTGTGCGTGTCGCACGTCTGGCTAACACACAGTGCGCGTCACGTAAGTGCTTTACGTGAAACTCATAGCCTCGCAGACAGGACATGTCACGTTAGTCCTGTGCGACAGGAAGGGCGTTTCACCGGGGGAAACAAGACGGAACTGGAGAGCAGAGTGAGCTCGAGGGCTGCAGATTCTTATGCTGCGAACTTTTCCTTCTTGCTCTGGACCCTTTTCTTACAGAGCCAGTCAGGGAAGGCAAAGGGAAGTGACTCCCTGCGATTACCAGAGCCTCAAAGCTCTGGACGCCAGGAGTCCAGCCTCGGAGGTGTCACTGCCACTGACTCGCATGACGGGGTGACTGGAAGTCTCGCTGGAGAAGACAGTCATGCAGTCTTCAAAAGCATCATTGGTGTGCTGACTGGATCTCCAGGCTGTGTCCCAGCCTCAGCCCTTCCCAGCAGGGAAGGGAGGAAAAGTCAGTTTGCAAAAGGATATTTGTTGTCAAATTCCTTTTTCCTTTCAGGACCACTTTAAAGTCCTGTGGCTTGGTCATGCATTTTTCCTCTTACTGAAGAGGCTTTACACTTTCGATCAAAAAAATAAAAATCATCTTAAAATACAAATGGACCCCTTAACATAGCCGATGCTTTAAAACCCATGACAGTTAATTACCACCATCTTCTTCAGACGCTCTTGATGGACTTAAAGGTCTCAGAGGCGGCTGAGGGGAGTGAGCCTGTATTTGGATGAATCCAGAACGACTGTGCGTGTGCGATCCACAGGGGCTGTCGGAAGCAATCCGGCAGGTTCACTAAGCACGCGGTACATTTAGATTGTGGCCTTCTTGTAAAGATGCTACACGCCCACCCGCAAGGGGATCCCCACAGCTGACAGCCCTTTTCTGAAACCAGCTGTTGTCCACAGCACCTGCTCTGAGGATCAGAGCTGCTGGTTCCCCCACCAGGCAAGTCCAAGGACCCCATCCTCTGCTCTCTGCTCACTTCCACTGGGCCCACCAGGAGGCTGGGGTTGGGATCGTTAGTCACCAAGCACAGGACTCGTGAGGCTCTGTCAAGATGGGATTATGGCAACTCTCCACGTTTGAGCCACAAGAGCTAACGAGTGAGCCACTTCTGCTGACCTGCAGTGAGAAAGTCTGTGGGGAGAGAGGGGCAGAGGTGGGGCGTCTGTGATCCCAGAGAGAGCTGCAGGAGTAGGTGCGTTTTACCCGGTTCTTGGGACACAGGGCTTGGGCTCTGATCTACTACCAATGTCCTTTCAATAATTCCTTTTTGCTCAAGGTAGCTTGAGTGAGTTCTCTTCCTGGAAATCAAACGGCTCCTGACAGAAAGCATGCCATTATGCAAAAACCTGCACACAAATCACAGCTGAAGATTTCTCTTCGAACTGAGTCCTGACTGCTAATGTGCTTTCTAGCCGAGGGCTCTGCCCAGATGTGGAGACGCGTTCAAGAAGCCAGAAGCCAAGTTCTTGTCCTGTGTTTTAGAAAACTTCGCTGGCTCTGCAGAATTCCTTGTAAGTAAAATCTGCTTCCTCAGAAATGATTCAACACTTCTGCTTATTTTCAGTGCCCTTTAACTTCACCTCAAGAATAGCTTCTGCCCCAGGGTGCCTCCTTGGTGCCTCCGCTCCATGAAATAAGGACTAAGTACATGAGATGATGCCTCTGTGGCCCTGCGAGAATACTCCTTTCAAGGCATCAGCAGGCTAAGTGTGAGCTCTTCCACACTCAGCCCGAGGTGCCGGCAAACTGCACACCACCCATCAGCCTGCAACTTCCAGCCATGTCTGACAGCACTTGCTGTCATCGGTCCCAGTCTAACATGGCCCTGTCCTGCCTCTATAGCTCTGTTTCTAAACTCACTCCCTCTTCAGTCACCTGATTCTTCAAGCAGCCCTACTCATGCTTCTGGGTCGCATTTCAATTCATCCAAACACATACCCGTAGCTCTTTCTTCCTGCAGGGAACTTCACCTTCGGGGGAAGGCTGGCCGAGCTCCTGAGGACCCTGACCCCACATGGCAGTGAGGTGTCACAGTGGCTTTTCTCATCTGGTGGGAGTTCCTTCTCCGAAACGTAATTTCTGGTGAGCTAATGCGGTACACAGTCTCCACAGGAGGCTCAAATCATTTCTCCCCGCCTTACACATCTGAATTGCACCCTACTTTACAAGGGTGCAGTTGATTTCCTATCCTCTTGAATTTGGGTTTGTTTTAAAGCTTCTTTGATCACTAGACTGGACTCTGAATCCACGCTTCCTCTCTCGGACGCCAGCACCGTACAAGAGTCCCAACATGCTTCAAGCAAGAGCTTCCGGGAGCTCTGGAGAGCTACCTGGAGAATACACGTGCGCCCAGGTGAGACGGGCACAACTGCCCAGCTAAAACTCAGCCAAGCCACAAGGTCCGAGAAATGATAAGCTCCTATTGTTTGAAGCAATTAGGGTTTAGGGCGGCTTGTTATACAGTAACTGACAAGTGAAAACACCTTACCTGACAAAAGGTCAGTCCAAGTTCAAGTGGAATGATACAGCTGTGTCTCCGGGAAGAAGAGCTCAGTTTCTGACTTGAACTCTTTTTTCAGGGACGCCACAAATACCCCAGGCCAGGAACCACAGAGTCATCTTTCACTGTGTCCGCTGTTCATCCCTTACCTCTTCCACTTGTCATCACGTTCTGTCTTCTTCCTACTGCATCTCGGCTTGAACCCTCCTGTCCTGTCTCACTGCTGCCATCATAGCCCCTGGTGCTTAGTCCCTGCATTTGGACCTCTGAACCCATCCTTTCCTTACCAACCTTCCTTCCCTGATCCCTGGGTGAATGAGCACTGGACTCACCTCCTAAACAAGCGCCAGTAGAACGCTAGTCCCATCTGGTCAGCTCTGGCTTTCAAGGTCTGACCTGGTTCTCTGTCCACGCCTCTCCTTGGGCAGCGTGGACCTCAGCCCACAAGCACACTGGTCCTGTGCCCTCCCCGCAGACTCCTGGCAGCTGTTCCCTGCCCCTCCGTGCTCTGACCTGTCCCACAAACACTAACCTGTCCAGCCCCACCCACCTTCTCCTCCGGACGCTTCCAACTTCCACAGCCCTTACTGAGCCTGCCTCAGAATCTCACTAAGCATTCTACTTCGTATTTCTATACTTATTTCTATATAAGATTGAGGGTAGGGACTATTTCTTGTGTTTATGTGTATTCCCTACTGGCAAGTGCTGGAATAAAGATTTTGCAGTAAAACCATCCTTACTGGTATGCCCTAGAGGAGTAGCAGTTTGGTCAGCTGCCTCTGGTCAAGAGCACAGCCCATGTACATCCCAAGGGTACAAGTTCACTTCCCAGAGCTGGGAGGGAACAACCAAGATGAACAATAAAAAAACATAAGTAATTGCTTCCTCCTCCTCTCTCTTCCTGCCTGCCTGCTCATCTTCATTCTTGCCTGTCTCTGTGTTTTAAAAAGACTGATTCTCAATGATTTAAAAGATCCTCCCTTTTAAGTTGACAGTGTGCTTCAACACTGCACTTTAGAAGAGTTTGTAAATATGGCTCATGTTTGTCACTGAGCGAATGTCCATTTGGTTCGAATGAAAAAGAACGTAAAACCCACTGGAAAACAAGGATAACCGAGTGTGTTCCCCACGTGAATCCATGACACTGCCCTGGAGCGACAAGTGCGGGCCTGTGTCCCCAAGTGCCAGGGCAGCAGGATGGGCTCGCTGCTCATCCCCACGTGCGGTCAGATGAGAAGGAGCAGGCAGAAAGAAAATAGGAGAGAACAACCCATTTAGAAATCAGATGACAGCACAGCCAACGGCTGCCCAACTCCTGGGGAAAGCACAGGCCCTCACAGCTCCTTTCGCGTCCTGCTACGAGCTGGGTCCTGGACTTAGGCTGATGGGACTTTTACTTGTTTAATCTTCAGAAGAAACCGAAAGGCACAGATGAGGAAAGTAAGGCTCAGGGGAGAATTATTTTGCTGAAAGTTACAAAGCAAGTAATGAGGGAGACCTATGCCAGTGTGACTTTAAAGTTCAATTCTTTCCACTAGCTTGTGTCAGCTCTCTCTTATTATGAGAGATGACATTACAGCATCGAGACTATATAGGGTGCGCCCTGGTGGCCTAGAAGTCTAGTACACTTGGGTGCAGTCCACAGACACCCCAAGGTCTCAGGTTCAAGACCCAGGTCTGGGGGAACAACCGATGCGAACAACTAAATAAACAAAGTGCATCTTCCTCCTCTCTTCCTGCCTGCCCACCTGCCTTCATTGCTGCCTGCACTTTTCCTTAATAAAAAAAAATATATTATTTAGTGAGCATCTGTTTCAACCTTTACGGTGATAGGTGCAGCAGAAAACCATTAAAATATATAGCTCTTTTCAATGGCTTCCAACATAGAGACTTGAGGAGGTAAAGCCTCCATAAATTTCTCAGCACTTTTCAAATATAAACATACAAGCCGAGTAAAACGAGGACACCTGGCATGCAAATGCAGCTTCACAGAAATGCGGGAGCCCCTTCCTTCCTCCCTGAAGTCTCACCCTCACAGAAACGCCAGAGCAGGGGCCCGGCTCTGCTCACAAGAAGCAAGAATAAACAACATAAAAGAGGATTTGGACAATGTGAATTTGGCAGTCCCAAAGGTTTCAATTAAAAGTGTTAAGTCATTGTACCAAGAAGAACAGGAAAATAGCAGTCTGCATAATTTATTAACGTGCATTTCCATATTCTTTGGCTATTTTGGTTAAAGTCTGTGGTTTTATTTTAGCCGTAAAATGTAAATGATGCAGAGATGTGTCTTTTCCAAGGTGAAGTGCGGCTGTGAAAGGAAAACAGTGTCGGGAGAACCCTGAGGCCTGGACAGAGCTGCTGATGCAGCCCTGGGACAAGGAGCCAATGCTGGGGAGCTCCTCCTGCTGAGAACAGCTGGGACAGATGCCCTGGCTGTGCAGCAAACACTCCTCAGTGCGTCGTGCTCCTGGGGCCTGGGTTTCCCAAACCCAGGGAAGAGGAGCAAGTGACAGCACCAACAGCTTGATCTGCAGACCCTCTGTCGCCACTGAATTAATCCTCTGGTTTCCACAATGGCAAAAGGCACTCTTAATAATTCAGCATGCTATCAGAATTTCAAACTCTAATTCCTAAACAATCCACAGAGAAAATTCTCACGATGACCTCAGCAGTGGCCCGGATCCACCCCAGGGGCCCCTTTTCAAGGAAATAAAGGAAATGAGGTTGTTCTCGAGGGCTGCGATGGGAAGACCCTGGTCTTGCTGCGAGGGGTCCTAAACTCGACTCCTACTTGGCTGGGAGTGTCCTCATCAAACCACTGACTGCTGGAGCCTCATTTCCCATCTGAGCAGCGGCGGGGTGGGACGCACACCTGCTGCACAGGACTGTTTGAAAAGGTAAGACAATGTGAAGGTAGGTGCTTTTACACAGGTAAGTGCTCAGTAACAGCAGAAATAAAAGCTAAACTGTATGTGGAACCAGCGCAGTCACGTGCTGAAGTGCCGACAGAAGCAAGAGTTTCTACGACCGAGAGACTCCTCTGACCACCACTGCCAGAGAGCCCCCGGCTTTGTACTTAAACGCAACAACTCTCTGAGAACCCTGATTAGGGATTACAACTGGAAGCCTTCAAATCCTGGATTCTGGTCTGCATTTCTGAAAGGAACAACCAGACTGTCTGAATGATGTTGGGGTGTCATTGAATTAAAAGGGACTCTTGCCAGCGAGGTCACACTAGTGAGGTCAACCTGAGGTCCCAGCCTGCGGCACCGTTGCTGGTATCCTCTGGGGACTGGGCAGTGTGAATGCACGGTCACTAGAGAACTTCTCACGGACTGAGGAGGAAGAAACACCCGCCTGGGACCCTCACATAAAGGCTCAAGAAGCTATGGGGAAATTATCCCCCTGACACTCTACATTCCCCGCAGCCTCATGACCATTTTCCTGGGTGAAGTCCAAACTCTGTAGGCAGATCACAGATCTTCCATTATCTGTCCCCATTTGACTCTTCTCGGATTTCATCTGTTGCCCTTCCTTCTAGAAATTTCTGTCTTAGCAACACTGATTTGCTTGTGGGATGTGTGTGCACACACGTGCAAGTCGTTCTTGTGTGTGGTGTTTGTGCGTGTGGGTGGGAGGTATGTGTGCACGTCTGTGTGTGTGGGCACATGCAGACTGTTCCTTCTGCCTCCAGAGTCCTCCCTGCCTCGCCAGCTCTAACACCTAGAACCCACTACTCTAATTACTACTAGTTCCGATGCCCCAGGGATGTGCTGGAAATGCAGTCTGAGGTCTGTCTCCAACTGACTGGATCAGAACCGCATTTTCCTAAGATCCAAGGTGAGTGCGTGCACCTGAGGGCTGAGACCCACTTCCTCCAGCAGCCCCTCTGACAAAACGACGGCCCGCTTCCCAGCCCGCCAGGGCAAACACCCTCCCGTGTGCTCTCACTTATTACAGAGACTCCTGTGTGCACTTATCTGTACGAGTGTCTGTTGTAGTGCGGCTTCTACTGGCCGCAGACCTGCCATCCGTGTCCCTCGCCTGCAGAAGGTCTGGCATACAGTGGGGCTTGCAGCGTCATTTGTGACAGCTAGTAACTTCCAAAGTCCTTGTGATTTTAAACTTTAATAACTAACTTTAAATAACTAGCTTTAATAACTTTTACTTTAATAAATTAGTAAATAAACCTTTCCTCACTAACTTTAATAACTTGACACCTGTGAGCTATATGAAAAATATCACAAACTGAGGAAAATCATGTTGTATATTTGAATCCAAATATTTTGATGGGTTAATATAAATTCACATTGATTTATCTTTAATATTTGGAATATTGTACCATGTAAAATATTATGAAATTTACATATAATGGGACACTGCAAACCTACACGAAAATAGGAAGTAATAATGAGTGCCCCGGCCAGCATCATGACGTCTATGTTTTCTTTACTGGTCTTGTTTCATCAAAACCCCTCACTCTTACCCACTTACTCTCTGGGAGGTTAGATCATAGGAAATAATTTCATAGATATAATTTCAACTACAACTATTTCAAAATGTATGTATAATTTAAAAGGAGTGTGTAATATATGATATGCCTTTACAACACCTAATTAAATTAACAGAGATTCCTTATTATAGTCTAATATTCTCTATTCAAATCTCCCTAGTAGTCCAAAGATACATTTTTATAATTGGGCTTCTGAAATCATATGTATGTTTTATAGCAAACAAGAAACAGCTCTCAAACAGAAGGTAAACTTCTCATGCCGGTGACCTTAGACCCAAAACAACTATGTAAAGAAATTATATTGTCTTTAAGTGCTATTGATAGGTGGCCCCCACACACACACAACTAGACACTTTACTTTTTAAAAATGCACAAATTTTTTATAGAGAATCAATAGATAAAGAATCAATAGGTAAAAGAGATAAAGCAAAAGCCATGCTGAGGGTCCAGTATATCCCTCAAAAGCAGCAAAAATGGGAATCAGAATGATGGGGATGACTGATTATTTAATAAAAGAGACAGATGCAAAGGGCAGGTATTAAGCCAAATCATTCCCCCGACTCCCACTCCGCAACAGCCAAACCAACAGCACTCAGAGATTTAGAGGGATGGTAAATTTAAATTTGCTTTAAAAAACTCTACATTTCTTCTGTCTGCAATAAGAGCAAGAGTTCCTGAGAAGCATACTGACAGAAGGGGTTTGCAGAGCAAATCCAATTACCATGAAGTTGTTTTCCTTCTAACAGTAAGTTCTGATCCACGCTCCATAGGTCAGGAACACAGTTCACATTTCTTTTTGTCCCCTTTTTGAATCATACTTCATCTGCAGCCTTGCTGGTTTTAGTTCTTTGCGTAACACGCCAAGGGGTAGAGATTCCGGTCTCCACACAATGGCCCACCATTCAGCCACATTCTGCCTTGTCTCTAACCCCATCCCCCCGGCTCCCGCTGGGTCAGTTCTATTCAGACATGAACGCTCCAGGAATCTGATCATGGCACCGGCCTTTTCCTGTAGGACAAGCTCAGTGCTAATCATGAGTAGTGAACTTCAAACTGAGGGTTCATCTTATTCATGAAAACGATGACTTCACATCCAGAAAGAGGGCCAAATGGGCCTGAAATAGGTGGACTCCATTGCAGCTGAGTCCAACGGGCCATCACCAAGGTTTCTCGCTGCAAACAACACAGGAGATTTTCCCAACTACACGAATCAGACATGAGAAAGCACAAATGTCCTACTGGACTCAAGGATGAGGCTCTGCTTGGTGGGGAGCTTGGTGCACTCAGAGTGAACGGAAGAGTTTTCCAAAGAAGCAAAGTCGGACGCTCTCTCCGCAGGCCAAATGAAGTACTTCCCAGTTCTTATTCCCAACGTCTATTATTTCTCTCCCCAGAGCATACTGAGACCAGCTTTAGAAGCTTGGAGAAGATTACCAAAGGGCCATAAGAAAAGAAAACGATACTTAATTTTTTTTGAACAATGAGGCACATCTGACAAGCATTAGTCATTAGCGGGTACTAGACGGTTTGATCCGTTTTGTCATAATTCTCTCTTCTAGAACTTCATTTCAGTGACCACATGAGTCAGCTACCACTGGCCCAAATTCTAGTTTATAAATGCAAGCTGAGGATTATTTTTCCAAATAAAAGTACCCAGATTGAAATCCCCTCTCTGCTCTTCCCAAGAGAATGACACAGGCTGGTACTAAAAGAAGATCTTTGTGTAGAACAAATGGACCGAGGAAAATCTGCTTTCCTCTCCCCCTGCCCCTTTCTTTTTTATATAACTAGAGCCAAATGAGATGTTTTCCACTTAAAAAATGTGATTAAGCAGACTGAGCAAAAGCTCATTCTTCTGGTCTTTACTTTTTTCTCTATTTTGAGACTGAATCAAGGCAGTGGTTAGAAGCACGGTGAAGTTAGGGCCTAAACGCTTGGCAGTGGCGATGTTTGGAGTTTCACTTATAAAAGGTGAGCCCTGGGTGTGCAGCACTGGTTCAAGGCTCCCCTGTGCCCGTGAGTCACAGGGCCTGAGACCGCCTATGGGTGTGAGCAAGAGGGTTCCAGCCCTACTGAGTCTCCACACCCCCCCACTTAGACAGCCTGCTGACCTGAGAGGTGAGGGCGGCGCCAGGGCAGGAGGGGGTTTAAACAAAAAGGGAAAAAATAAGCCAGGAAAAATTATTATGAATAAAGTGCCCTTTCTACAGTCCGGGAACAGAAAAACCATGCTCTTTTGGTATATTTAAGATGTTATACAAAGTCAGATGATGGATAAAGATGAGGTTCATATACAAATAGAATACTTCACAGCCCTGAGAAGAGATGAAACCCTGTCATGTGAATCAACATGGATGGAACTAGAGGGGACGATGCTCAGTGAAACAAGTCAAAAGAAGAAAGACAGAGACCAGATGACCTCACTCACAGGTGGAGTGTGAACAGACAAAACAAGGAAACAAATGAAACATAACCAACCCTGAAAAATTTGCAACAGAACAGGTGACCAAAAGGGAACGGGGTGGGCGGGGCACAGGTGGTGGGGGCCACTGGACAGTGGGGATGAACACTTGTGATCTGGTGGAGGGTGGGGTGTGTGGACACACATCTAAGGAATGGGGAACCTAGATATAGGAAATGATTTTAATGTGTAGAATAATTACTACGATAAAAAATATTAATTTAAAAAGCGTGACAGACACTGCATTAGTAATTCCTTTAAGTGCCAGGTTTAGTTTAGGCTTCTGTACTTTAAACCCTCCTACGATATTTTCTGCCTGTTTTAAAATCTCTCTAAGATTCGCTACCACACCACATATCCTGGGGGTCAGGCCTCTTCGCACCTTTGTACCTTGCATTTAATAAACACTCAGTACAGAATGAATGAGTGAAACAGAAAGCAGTCTTGACAGTAAAGGCTGAGGACACTCACTTCTCATAGTAGATGGAGGAGATGTGAGCTATGAAAAGCAGTAGAACGTCTTTACGCTCACGTGACGACGATTGCCCCCTGTGGAGGGCAGCTGCTGTGATACTTACAGAACACAATTTTTCAGGGGCCACCTTACACCAAATAGAAATGGTAACAAGTGACATCACAATTTAGTTTTATTGTCTAAAGGGGATTCTTCATTCAGAAAAAAAAATCCATTGCAAAAAATTAAGGTACTTTTTTCTCTTCTCACTTACTACCGAGCGTTTCCATCTCTATCCATGAAGGAATCACCACGAGAAGTGAGCAGACACTCTGGGGAGACCTACGCGTCGAGGGAGCGGGGCGCTGCGGGAACTGAGCACTCCTGTTCTGAGAAGCGTCAGCAGGAGCAGACAACAGTCTGCAGCCCAGAAGGCTTCTCCCGTCACCTGCTTCATGAAGTCCCCTTCCCCGAACGCCTGGCCTCCCGCTCTGCCCCCCTGGCACTCAGGGCGCGGAACCTGAGGAGGTGCTGGGCCTTACTTCGGCAGGCGGGCACCTCGCAGTACTTCCAGTAGATACCGTCCTCCTGCTCCGCCACGTAGCACCACGGGCTCACATCTCCGTCTGGGTTTCTGTTGGCGAAGAAGACACAACCTGTGACGTTTCCATTAAGTCACCACGTTCGCTGCTTTTCAGCTTTACCAACAAGACGTGCTTTAGCTTCTGTGTTATTTCTGGTCGTTGGTAGGCAGCTCAATGCCATTTCTCATGAAGGGGACAAACCTGTCCGCTCTGACCCACTGCAGTGTCGGGGACAGGGGCAGCGAGCAAAGGTGGTATTTGCTTACACAAATTCACAACATAAGCAGAGCAACTGGGCACTGAACAAATCGGGCCAAACAGCACAGAAACAGGACTATGAAATGACGATCCCCCGGCTGAGAGAGCACAGGCATCTTGGACACTGCAGGTGACAATACGGACGGATATAAATAGTCAGACAGTGAAATGGCGATCAGTCAGGGCCCTAAAAACAGACCAGTTCCCTTTATCTGGCAGTATCTCCTTCCTTTAGTACATTACTCCAAGAAAGCCTTACTGATAGAGATTCACCACAGCATTTTTATAAAACAAAAAAGTTGAAAACAGTAAGTACCCGACAATTAATAGTCGGTAAAGTTAATATGGTACAGCGGTTAGGAAATGCTGGGAAATGCTGGGCAGCTAGTAAAAATGTGCTATGAGGCACATCTACTGATATGGAGACATATCCACAATGTCTCGTTAGGCTTCTTAAAAGGTAGCCTTAGGACGTGGTGGATGACGCAATACTGCGTCACCGTAAAGATGGGCAACGAACTCTTAAAGTACTTTTTTCAGGTTATGGGACTACTGGCAGTTTCAATTCTTTGCTGGTTCTGTGCATTTTCTTATTTCCTGTACAACTGGGTCATTCTTAATACAATTAAAGGCATCTAATACAGACGCCTTTCACAAGCCTTCGCCAGGATCTGGCTGCTCACCTCACATTTGATCCAAATGGCTCCTGCTCCCCCTCAAAACATGTCTCAGAGAATTCTGGAGGAAACTATGCCAGGAGTTGGAGTTAGCACATATAATCCCGTGAAGTTGGCATCGGTATCTGATACAACCATGCTATTTTTGAAAGATTTGTTTCACATTTCTAAATGAGTGGCTGAGAATAAACGCTGCTCTGAGATGCCACGACAAACACGAGCAAGGCCACTGAAACAGATAAAAATGGCAGGGACCCCGGGCACCCAGCGAAGTGGAGCCCCTCTACACAGCTTCCCAAGCTCTCTTTCTTCACGCAGAGCCCACGGAAACCTGACACTCGGGTCTGGCCGGAAACGGGCATAAAGACCCTGCAGCAGCGCTGGGAGCAGCCCCTTCCAGGCCAGAGAGGGATAAGCCTATTGTGTGGTCCACGAGATAAGCTGTCCAGAAGCACAAAGGCTCCTTTTATTTTGTGCGCCCAAAGGCAGGTGCCAGCGCCCACGCCGACCTTCCCAGTCTCCAGCCTCCCCTCTGCGCCAGCCTGGAAGTCGTTCCCATCGCTGCCAGCTCTCAGCCGACTCCCATGCAAGGGCTCTGGAGGCACCAAGGCACAAGGCAAACACGGTGTCGGATGTCAGCCGAGAAATCAAAGTCGGAGAACTTGTACAAAGTCTTTCTTCAAACAGAATTTCACTGTCATTTTCCTCCCTTCATTCACTCTTTGACTTTGAAGTAGTATTTGGTAAAGGCCTTAGAAAACAACTGTTCATTATCAATGTCAAAATCATTCTGAAAAGCATCAGAACAGCTGAATAAAGAACCAGCAAATTCATCTTCGACTTTGAGGCGGGGCTCAAACAAAAGGCCTGGCTGATGCGATAACCTTCGGCCGTCTCTGCCTCCCTGGTTTGAAGGATAAACTGGTAATTCAGGTGTGGTACCTCCCAGCAGATCAGAGCCCAGGGCTGCAGGTAGCCAGGTTGCAGGAGGAGTGGTCTCCTCACGGCTGTTTACCGGTGCCATTCTGGGAGTTCTGGGCAGAACCGGATGCGAATCCATGAGAAAGGAATTGTTTGCTATCAGTTAAACCTCACTGGAAATCTAAACTTAATACTTAAGCTCCCGCTGAAAAACAGAAGCTCTTCTGAGAAGACTTGCTTGATAAAAAGCAGCAGAAGAAACCAAAAGCCTATGACAAGAGACACTTTAGAACAAGAAGAATTATGCAAAAATAAAAACACTGGTTTGTCTTGCCAAACACTCTTTCCAACCCAAGCTCTTATGAATAGAAAATCCAGGAGAAGAAATAAACCAGAAATGGATGACATTTATTTTTTAATTATGGGAACATTTTCAAATGAACACATATAAATTTGAAAATAAAATGTCAGCTATTTAATGAGCATGGGAATCTTCAATAGTAAAATTTTAAAAAGAGAGCAAAATTTGAAGTAACATGAAGACCAATTGTCTCTGGGAAGTAGGGCTTGGTGGGGAAGATCTGGGGGGAAAGAGGTAAGATGAGGGACTTTCTATAAACAACCTGTATCTACAGTGTTCGAGTTTTTTTGCTTTTGTTTTTAAAGGAAAGGTACAAGCAGGAATGAAGGTGAATAGGCAGGCAGGTAGGAAGAGAGACGAGGAAGAAACATTTTACGGCTATTTAGTTGTTCATCTTGGTTGTTTCCCGGCCCCAGACCTCACCCTGGGGCCTTGGGATGCGTGTGGACGGCGTCCATGGCCTTATCTCCTAGGCGACCAGGTGCGCCAAGGTCTGAGATTTTTTAAATGCTTTAATAGTTGCTTTTACAGTAAACCAGAAGAATGCACCAGTAAATGTGGGGGATGGCTGGGGTGCTGATTAGGACAGAGGTGAAGGAGAGAGCTACAGGCGCAGGGATAGAGATAACCAGGACTGCAGGCCGGTGGCCACAGGGTCCTACAATGTTAGCAAAGACATGTAGGGAGGGCAGCAGGTGCACGAGGGGACCCACAGGACGCAGGCACACACACGGGCTCAGCTCAGCCAGCAGTGCCATGGTGGAGACTCCAAAATGCTGGCTGAACCGAGGACACAGCGTGGAGCTCGAAATGCAGCAGAGATTATTTTCCCTGCCCCAGTGGCTCAAGAGGCTTCTTTTGCACCTGTCCTAATAATAATTAATCTCAACACATTGCTGAACCATGAGTCATGCTAACAGGATCTTGGGTATAAATAGCTAAAACCTAGCTATAACCAAAAGTGCTTGAATCCTTGCTGTGGTCCCTACAGACGAGTGGCTCTTAACTTGTTCTGGAATCTCTGAGAATCTGATCAAAGCCAGGGATCACATCCCCAGAAATTGCAAGGACACATTTGAAGCACCGTGGATCTCAGGTTAAGGGGCCCTGTCAGAGTCAGGCAGGAGGTGAAGAGCGAAGGGGACCTTAGTCTACTGAAAGCGGGGAAGTGACACAAATCTGATGGCGACACCAGGGGATGGGGTCATGCAAAGAGGCGTCCTTTGCTCAGGAGCAGAGGAAGGTCTGGGCCACAGACGGTGCTCTGCTTGGCTGCAACAGTCCCAGCAGCTGAAGAAGCGGTGCTGTCTGTGATGTGTCCACTGGTAGCAGAGCCAACTCAGACGACACTCCCCGAAAGACATGCACGCAGTCAGACCGGAAAGCAGAGCTCTGAAAGCTAGGACTAAAGCAACCAAGCTGAAGAGTTGTACACTGTGTGTGAGAGTGTGTGTGTGTGTGTGTGTGTGTGTGTGTGTGTGTGTAAGGAGCAGGAGAAAGACCTACAGTCTGAAGCCTTCGGCACGCCCTGGTGGCCCAGCGGTCTAGTGCACCCGGGAGCGGTCCCGCCCATGTCCCAAGGTTCCAGGTGAACAACCGATGTGCACAACTAAATAAAAATAAAGTGCTTTTTCTGCCTCTCCTCCTGCCTGCCTGCCTACTTGCCATCATTCCTGCCTGCACCTTTCCTTAAAATGATGATGATGATGGTGCTGATGATGGTGATGATGATGGAGGCCTTCTGAATTGGCCAAAAGGAGATAAAAACACTTTCCCTAGTTGTGAGCAAGGAGAGTTGGAAGAGGAGCTCAGAGACTTTCTCTGTGAAGCGCTGTGCGGCCCCCTTACCTGCAGTAGTTATGCTCGCCCAGGCCCCCCTCCCCATCGGGGTACTTCAGCGTGTTGTACGGATGCTGGAAAGTCTCGTTCCAAAACAGACACGTCTTGCCGCCTTGCAGCGCCGTCCAGTTCTGCGTTCCCCTGTAATCTGCACCATTGGCTGTGAAACATTCTAGGAGAGAGAAAAGACAGAGCAAACTGATTTTCTGGCAGCATCTATGGCCTCGTCCCTCGCTGGTTGATGTTGTACTTGTTTTGTTTGGACCAAGCTGGAAATGGAGAGTGTGTTGCTAGACTTGGACTCAGCAAAGCTAGCACTGCTGGGGCTGAGTGCATCTGAAGCGAGGCGCCTCCAGTGCAGCTCGATCCTGGCACCAGCTGGTCTGCAAGCACCAGAACATTTTCCCCTAAAGTGTAAAGATCCCACTTAGGATGTAAACAGGGAACTGAAATTTACTGAAGCCCATGAAGTGAACCAAGAAACCCCCAAATCTGGGACCAGTTGGTAACAGCCATTCATGAGGAATTCTGGGTGCTCAGAGGGGGTCACTGCTCTTGCCAGTGTCTCTGTGTGGTAACCAGAACCAGGTCACCAGCTGGAACCGAGCTCTCCCCTACAGTCTGAAAGGCTGCACTGACACTTGGATTTAATAAGACCATCGGATAGAGCAATGCTTTGGAATCCCCATCACACAAGTCTGGGAATGACTCACATTCCCTGGTAATGAAGAACAGTCCTCCCTACACGGTTTGAGATGGAGGCGCAGCAAGACAGGCAGCGGGCACGTCCGCACCGCTTCCTGCAGCCCCTTCCTGAGAGACACATCGATGTGGTCTCGCGTCCCTTTCACAAAACGGCAAAGCCCTTGCAGGTGCGACAAGGTGCTTCTAAAACCTGCCTCTCACACTTGGGGGGTGGGCAGTGCGGCTCCCTGGACTTTCCCCACATGTTGCGCCAGTAACCCTCGGGGGCTCACGAGAAAGGCGCAGCACAGAGAGCGGGTTTCAAATTAGCCTCGTTGAATCTGACAGACAGAAGAAGCACTTCAAACGCTTCTTTGAGACGCAGCACTAAAACCTGACAATCGGAGGAGCCGCACCCCCTTTTCGCCTGCCGTCTTCCGCCTCGGGCCACACCCGGCTCGGAGTGCATGTCTCTTAACACTCGGATCTTGTCCTCTTCCTGCACGCCCGCCCTCAATCTGGGTGTCTTGTCTGGAACTGCACCATTTTACGGACATAGCCAGGGGAACCCGGCCTCCCAGGCCGCACAGAAAACCCTGAGCGACTTACGGGTTCGGCGCGACTCGTGTCCCCCTAGCGAGACTCAGTGTGCACCGACAAGAAACCCTCCACCAGAGTCTGCACAAACGGAAGTTCAAGGGTGAGCGAAGGAGCCAGCTCAGTATAGCAGAAAACACGCTGAACCGAGAGGCAAAGCAAGGCCTGGCCTCTTGTTCTGGACCCGCTGCTGACCAGCGGGTGACGCGGACCAATCCCCGCCGGAACGCAGTGTTCCGCCGTTGCCAGGCTCTGTTCGAACAGCTTTAAAACACGACTCGGGCCCAGCCCAGGGGAGGTCCCTTCACACCCCCGTTTGATGGTGAGGCAACCGGGGTCCTGAGCCACAGCCTCGTCCTTGCTGTCCTCGCTCACACCGCTTCCCGCTCAGCAGCAGCCCTGCCGAAGTTCTTAAAATCTATTCCCTCTCCATCGGGTGTTGCCGCTTCAATCCCCTTCCCAGAAAGGGCAGGACAGCCTCACAGAGGACTCACGGAGGGTCTCCTGTCACCTGTGCGCCACACGGTTCTCAAAGGTCTCAGTAAGAGAGAAGGCCTGGGAAGACCCAGACCCTTCGTCCTTGTCTGCGAAGGACGTGATGTGCCCCCACTAGGTGCTGTGTGGAGTCACACTGGTCTGCTTTCAATTCTGCAAACACACCACACTACTTCCTGCCTGGAACCAACGCTCTTCCCCTAATACTCCCCACAGCAGAACAAAGCCCTCCCCACCATTCCACTCCTACTTCTCTGATGACATTTGTTTGCTTCAAACCACTTACGACTAGGAGTGTAGACGATCTGAGAGAGAGAGAGAGACAGAGACAGAGAGGAGAGACAGACAGACAGAGACAGACAGAGACAGAGAGACAGAGCGAGAGACAGACAGAGACAGAGAGACAGAGACAGAGAGACAGAGAGACAGACAGAGACAGAGACAGACAGAGAGACAGAGACAGAAACAGAGAAACAGAGACAGACAGACAGAGACAGAGAGACAGAGACAGAGAGACAGAGAGAGAGACAAAGACAGAGAGAGAGAGAGAGACACAGAGAGACAGAGCGAGAGACAGACAGAGACAGACAGAGATACAGAGACAGAGAGACAGACAGAGACAGAGACAGAGAGACAGAGACAGAAACAGAGAAACAGAGACAGACAGAGACAGAGAGACAAAGACAGAGAGAGAGACAAAGAGAGACAGAGAGAGACAGAGAGACAGGGAGACAGAGACAGAGAGAGACAGAGAGACAAAGACAGAGAGACAGAGACACAGAGACACAGAGACAGAGACAGAGAGAGAGAGAGAGAGAGAGAGAGAACAGAGCCCCACCCCAACTCCAGACCCATCGTGGAACCTGGGAACATGTGTGTCTAAAAAGCTGTCCGTCCAGGTGACTGGCTTGGGGAACATTAAACTAGATGATTCTAAATATGTCAAGCCAATATTTGCCAACTGTTAGAATGTTAGATGCTGTTCTCCCAACAAAAGTGCCAGAGGAGGGGCCCAAAAGCCAGAGGTTCGGGCTGACACGAAACCTGCGGGGCAGTGGGGAGATGTTCCCAGAGGCTCAGACGACTTGATTGTAACACGAAAGACTGGGGCAGACGCCCGTCCACACGGTAGGTCCTCCTGAATGGGGACGAGGTGGCATCTGAGAGTGCAGTGGGGACATGCAGGGCTGTTTGCTTTAGTCTGTTTCTCCTAGACCCCATTTTGTTCTCCATTCCACTAGGGAAACTGAGGCAATGTACCTGATTTCATTTTTTCACAAGCCTTGGTCCACACATGTCAAAAGTGGATAAAGGCAAGAAAACAAACTTGAGTGTTCTGGATGAAAGTTATGTGTACATGGTGATTTCGTCAGAATGCGAGGGTGTGTACGGCGTACCAACCAGTGAGGATCCTGCCTCTCTTACTTTCTACTGCGATGCAATGGACAGAAGCTTTGGCTAGAGAAGCAAGGAGGGGCTAAAACAAAATAACTAATGGTGCGCCCTGGTGGAGTAGCAGTTCAGTCACTGCCTCTAGCCAGCACAGTCCACATCCATCCCAAGGACCCAGGTTCGCATCCTGGGGCCAGGCAGGGAAATCAAGATGAGCAACTCAATAAAAATAAATAGAAGTACTTCGTCCTCTCTCTTCCTGCTTCTGCCTGTCTTCATTCTTGCTTGTACCTTTCCTTTAATATATATGCGTACATATATATATATAACCACACACATGATAACCCACTGATCATTCGATGAAAGAGAAAGAGCAAAATCAATAGCTCTTTACCTAGGATATTTGTCATGAATTCACAGCACTGGGGCGACCGTGGGGAACGCTGCGTTCCCGGAGCTTAGGTGCTAACAGAGGAGACACGCTCACAACAGACCAACGCAAAAGTGACGTAAGACAGAGACACAGAAGGTGAGGAAAGGCCTGCAGAGGATGAGGACATTTGGTCAGAGATGTGGACGAAAGGAGGAAGCAAACCACATAACTGATGCAGAGGCCACAGTAAATGCAAAATCTCCGCAAGCAGCGATGTGCAGGGACGGCCCGGGGAGTCAAAGGCAGCGTCTCCACCTCACTGGAGCCAGGTGTGACAGGGAAGACGGTGGGGAGTGAGAGGAAGAGGGGCGCGCAAAGCCGAGACTTGGAGGGTGGACTTGACTTTGCTGTAAGTGTGATGGGGCACCGGAGAGTTCTGAGCAGAGAAAGGACACGGCCTGACTTATCTTCTAAGAGAACAGTCCTGCTGCTGGCAGGAGCTCGGGAGGTGGTCGCCGTGGAAGGATGGGTCAGAAAGAAGGAAGACCCGGACCAAGCTGTTAGCTAGAGTGGTGAGAAGTATCTGGATCTGGGGTGCATTTTGAAGGCAAAGCAAAAGCACTTGCTGGGGTCTGACAAGCAGGTCTGAGAGGAAGAGGAGTCAACAGCAGGTGAGTGAGCAGCTGGGTGAGTGGTGGTGCCATTTGCAGCCAGGGGCAGGACTCAGGAGGGGCACAGCACCTTGGGGTGGGATCAAGGACACCTTTCAGAAAACTGGTTGGAGGCACAGAGCCAGCAGATGGCTCGATGAGTCTGGACTTAGGGGAAAAGGGCCGGGGCGAGCTGGAGATGGCAGAATGGCGGTCACAGCCCTTATTTGTAGAGGACGAGGTTACTGTGAGTGGGGAGAGAAGACACCTGGGCTGAGCCCAGAGGCGCTCCAACGTCTCAGGTCTCAAATGAGGAGCCTGGCAATCTGAGAAAGTGCAGCCTAGGAGGCAGGAGAAAAACTAAGGAAGCGCGTGGGTCTCAGATGTTGAAGGAGAAAGTATTTTGAGAAGGAAAGAAGCATAAACTGTAAAGAGCGCTGCTTAATGTTCCCTCCCTGTCTTCTGGAACCAAGATCCCATTCCAGTAACATCCCAGAATTCAAGGACCCGCCACTGGAAAAGTCCAAATCTTTTGTCTTAGGGATTGAACGCAAACAGCCCTTAAGTCAGACACAGCCCGACAGAAACTCAGTAACGCCACGGAAAACTGCCTTGATACCAAGTTCCAAGGCGGCCGTCAAAGAGCTCGCAGGATTAAGTCTAGCTTAAATTGGTAAATTGTGATTCCTTATCTCCTTCCTCACCACCGAAACCCTCCCAAGTATGGCATGTGCCAAACTGATGGAAATTCCCTTGAGATTAGTGGAATCACACGAGGATATGCAATCTTGGGCTGAGCATCTCGGAGCTAACGTTTTCCGTGCACCCACAATTTTTTGCTGAGAGTAAGATCTCACATGCTCACATGCGGTGTGTCAAATTATTCAGATTTTAGCTGATTTAGAGGCACGACCTATAGAAGAACTATAAATATTTCCAAATATATTCTGCACATTTCAGTTCCCCCAGTCAGTCCACACAATGACTGAATGGGCCATCGCTTACAAATTTGTGAACTTCACACACTGGAACAGAGGGTTGCAGGCTGCAGCCCATAAAGCGGCCACGGGTAGAGCAAAGAGGCACGAACGTGGCTGCTGCCTACGGAGGGAAGCGCCGCCTCGGGATGGGGTGGGCACCGCGGTCAGGGGAGAAGGCCGACGTTAAGAGGCCCGATGGCCGGCTTTGACAGGGTCCCTCTTGCTGACCTCATGTGTGACCTCCTTTCTGTATTCAAGTTTCTTTATCTCTGAAACGAGAGGGGCTGACTAGATCAGAAGTCCTAGTCATTCTGAGCACATTTTAGGTCACACACACAAACCTCTCGGAGAACATTTGAAAGGCAGGGACCCGTTCCACAAACAAATTCCATTTACGTGACACTTTGCAGTTTCAGAACTGTTTGTGGGGTCCCTGAAGTCCCTCTTGAAGCACCAAGATCCACTAACTTTAAATTAAGGATCCCCAGAATGAGTGACACATAGAATACACACACACACACACACGTGCAGAGCGAGACAGAAAGAGAGAGAAACTCCGTAAATTGAGTATTTAATTTCAAGAGCTATGAAATAGTTAAATTCGAGTACTTTACTGCACAGGAAACTTCCAGCAGCGCTGATATCGTACAGCGAGCATGTCAGAGCTGGAGTCAGAGCTCAGCTCTGTGGTTTGCAAGCTGCAGGTAACACAGCTAACTCCTGTGAGCCTCAGTTTCTTCACTTGTAAAATGGGAGATTAGAGCATTGACAGCTCTGGGCAACTGGAAGAACTGGAAATGTGCAAGCAAAATGCCTGGCACACAGAGCTTACCTGGTGAATTAATAATGTTTTATGAAGTTTTAAAAAATAATCAATTTTCTTATGAAATTATTATAAACATCATGGTTATACTTTGTTCTAATCCATAAAAATAATTAACTATAAAAGGTAATATAACATGACTACATTAGCGTGTCACTTACTACAATTCTGCTTAAAGTTGTCAGGCTACCATCAGGACAGAAAAAATACATGGTTTGAATCCTATGCTGAAACCCAGCATGAGTAAAAGATAAATAACAAAAGGTAAACTGGAACACAAAGGTTTTTATTAATTAAGCTGTAAATGTGATCAAATACATCTTCATTTATCTACATGACTAAAATCACACTATGATATGTGAGAAAATGCCAAGTTAACAGTGCCCCAGGCAATTTTACTCTGCCAGCTTGTCTATGCAATGCATTTTGAAAATTCATATTTGAAACTATTACGAGGTATTCTTTTTAAATGATTATACTTGACGTATGAGATAGAAGTAGGAAAGCAATAGTCAATCTAAAAGATAGTCTATTCTTGGATAAGATTTAATAAGTTGAAGAATATCTTCTTAATGAATTTCTAGAATTAGGTCATTCCTAATTAACCAGTTGCCCGAAACCACACTATTGAGAAATAGGTATTTTCTCACATTGAGTCTAGAATATTTCCAGTTTTCTGATGGAATTACTAGTTGAATCAGTATACATGATGTTTGTAAGAATCACTTAACTTCTCTACCGATCCTATGTTAGGAGAATCTGGCTGGTTTAGCCACGCTGCAATCAACATGAATCACTACACCGTTCAATTCAATTGTGGCTCTTAAAACAAGATGGCAGATGTTTCCCAGTGTTCTCGGTTCATTTAAAGATGTCTATAAAACTGGGTAGGTGGGGACGCTAGAGAAAGAAAGCTTATGTGGAAAAGCTCCTTTAACATTCAGAGGGCAGCACGACAGTGTTGTCAAATGTTTGCAGGTCAGATCCGCCTCTCTGCTAGGTTTCCAGTGGGGATGGGGTCCAGTTGGGACTCACACATACGTCTTCAAGGCCTGGACCTCTGTGCAAACCACCTTTTGTCCTCTGATACTCCAGGCCCGGGAACACTTATTTTAGTTCTGCGGGACTCTGGAGAAAAGCGGCACGTAGGCTTGGGAAGACAGGGGGTCCCAAGCTTCCCGCCCCCAACATGGCCGAGACAACGACAGGACACACGCCATCTTTAATCATGGGGCCAGAGCAAGGATTCCCAAGGTTCTGTGGAGACAGGCTACCAGGTATAAACTAAAAAGAGAATAGTTTAGGGGACGGGTAGAGAAATAACGTATACACACAGTACATAGTGAGCATCATGGAATTCAGAAGAAATGACACCAGATAAGTAGCTGACACTGTATGGCGAGCAAATCACCCATTTCCTCACCTGTGGAATGAGGGAGCCTGAGCAGATGGTTCCAATGTCCCTTTATTCTGAACACTAATGTGAAGTCTGAGAAAATAGAACCGAGGTTCAAAAGTCTGGGGTGATATGACTGGAAAGGATTGATGGCTAAAAATCTCTTCCTCGATGAGAATTCTCTAATTGTCTATATTTCTCTAATGTAAATGAGAATTCTTCAGTTAAACAATAAGAACAAAAAATACCTCCCCTCCTATGAGGGTTCTCCTTCTAAAGATGCACTTCAGCACTCTTGCTTAGAAAAAAACTACATCTTTCACAAATAAATTGAAAGGAAAAAAGAAAAAGAGACAGAAAACCTTTTAGGTTAATAGAGACGTAAGAGTCACGTCATCTAGAAGTACCTGCTTGGATCCTAATTTGAACTGTAGAAAATGCTGATGAGACATCCAGAGAAATTCGAACACTGGTTACTGACTGAATATTTGGTTATATTAAGGAATTTGTGATAATTTAAAAAAATGTGATAATGGTATTGTTACTGTCTTTAAAGGAATTCATCATTTAGGGATACACACTAAAAATTTACAAAGGAAATGAGATTTGTTTCAAAATAATCTAGCTGGGGGGCTGAAGAGGGCATGAATGAAATAATATCAGCCAAAGTGGGTATCATGGAAGCTGGCAGATGGATGTACACAACTTCCTTCTATTCTTCAATTATCACCTATGTTTTAAATTTCCTGTAATAAAACATTTCAGGAGCACCTTGTGGCTTGGTCACTAAGCCTGCATCTGGGGTGCAGACCATGTACAAAACCTAAGGGTGGGTTCTCAACCTGGGGCTGGGATAAACCATCAAAACAAACAAGCAAAATGTACTTGCTTCTTAAAAAAAAATTAAGGAAACGTGAAAATTGTTACTAACATGTTTCACAATAAAATTTCTTTTTAAGAATGATTAGCAAACTTGATCATTCATAAATTCATTTAAATCAATAGACATTTGATACCATGTTCTTAGACTATGAATCATTCAAAATGAGCACAGAATAAGCAGTACTTTTGCCCACAAAATTACCACAAAAATAATTTTTAAAAGTTATCTGTAGCTTTTTCATTAAAATATTTTTTAGGGCACACCCTGGTGGAATAGTGATTAGGTCAGCTGCCTCCAGCCAAGTGCAGTCCACGTACTTCCCAATGACCTGGGTTTGTGTCCCCGGTCCAGGAGGAGCAACCAATATGAACAACTAAATAAAAATACAATGAAATGCTTCTTCCTCCCTCTTCTCTCTTCCTGCCTCCCTAGTTGCCTTCATTCTTGCTTGCATGTTTCCTTAAAAAAAAAAAAAATCAGTAACAGAGTAAAAGGCTTGTCAACCTTACTTAACCTTAAGAATCTACACTTCTGAACAGAGACTTCAAGCATCCTGTGTGAATCTCCAGTGTATTCCTCTCTCTTCAGAGATGAAATATTTAATTACTTGGAAGACTATTCCATGAAACACTGAACCTTCGGGAAGCAGAGCATCAGAAGTTTAAATTTAGAAGACCCCTGGAAATACTTCAGAAGGGGTTCTTTTATTTGTTATGTATTCATTTGCAAAACAATGTCAGAGGCAGAGAGGCCCAGAGTGTGGTGTGGCCTGTGTGCTGTTCTCTCCCCAGTTGGCTCTCATCTCCTCTCAGGGTTTTGCTGTTGTTGTTTTGGTTTTTGGCCTTTTTTCCTTTGCTCTCATCTTGAATATGCCCCCTCATACCCAGGCAGGACCCACCAGAAGGCACACCATTGCTGTCACTGCGCAGTGCGTGTGTTTTTGCCAGGAACAGTCACCAGGAATATGCAGGCGTTCTTGCGGAATTTATATTTATTGTTTAAGGATATCATAAACAAGTATAGTTTTAAAAAATGAAGACCAAAAAACAGTTTTTGAGAAAGAGTGGCTATTTATCTATCAGCATCTAACTCTATATCACATGCAGAGAGAGAAGGCCAAGCTGCAGTTAGAGACTCACTCAGTTAAACGTTACTGACTCGGCAGCACTCTAAGAAAAACACCGCGTTAAAGAGCCACGGACTTACTGCCAGTTCTAACAGAACATCTTATCACGCTGTGGTGATGGTATCTCTTTTACGTAGTATTTCAGTGCAACTGGATCTACTCTAGGTATTTTAATGTAAATTTCCTCTTCAATCTTAAAATAAAATTTCACACTACAAAGAGTTTTCACATAAGAAAACCTAAGAGGTTTTAAAGCTCAGTTCTCTAGTGGACAAAAACTTAGCTCACTGTCAATCAATTCTACGGGAAACAAGACAAAAGATGGAGGAGTATTTGAAAGCTTAGAGACTGTAACAGATAACACTATACTCTTACAGAAAACAGGGGCTCTCAGGCGCACCCTGGTGGCCTAGCAGTCTGTATCAACCTGGGAGCAGACCACATACATCCCAAGGTCTGGGTTCAAGACCCGGGGCTGGAGGGAAACAACCAATGCGAACAACTAAATACAAATAAAGTGCTTTTTCCTCATCAAAAAGAAAAAGAAGAAATTACCTATAGAAAACAGGGGCTTTCAAACAAAGTCCCACAGTGCCTGCTGCCACAACTCTTATAAAACGTCATTGACCTGCATTAGCCTTGCTCAGCAAGCGCCCGGCCTTGCTTCAACTAGTCGACGGGCTTCTCAAGCGCATCGCTCGTCTCTGCGACCACAGAGCACTCCTGGCAAATATTTGTTGAAAGAGGGAAGCAGGTGTATGGACGCTCGGGGAAGTGCAAGCCACTGCAGCCATCCAGGGTGCTTGCTTCCCTCACCAATGTGTCAGCAGCCAGGGCTTGCCTCTCAGTGACTGATGACCAGTTCCAGGAAAGCTTCGGGAAATCAAATGTGTGAAGTCAAATCACTGCCATGTAAGCGAGCAGACTCTGCTATTTAAAGGGAATCTCGGGTAAAGCCATTTGTCAGAGGGCAGGAATAATCACTCCCTTTTAAAGAACACACGTGTTTGTGCTCTGAGTGCTTCAAGCAGGGGGCTCCCGGCTCAGAGCTACACTCTGCCGCTCCGTCACTTGGACAACCCTACATCACACACTCTGACGCTCTCAAAAGAGAGAAAATGAGCTGATATAATCCAGCTTCTGGACAAATGGCATCAGTATTGCTGGTGCCCTATTTTCAATTTCAAATAGCAAGCAAGCCGGCCTGGACGGAATCTCGGAGGTCAGCAGTGGTAGCCGGCAGCCAGCTCGGGCGGCTCAGCTTCCCTGGTAGATAGCGGATCCCTAAAGCACATCTTTAGAGGAAAACCTGAAGCAACCAAGGTCAGTCTTCTGTAAGTTGGCACGGGGAGCAGACCTCGTCAGAGAAGCCAGACAGACAGTAGGCATTTGATCAGTGTTTGCTAGTCGGTCCCAAGATAAAAAAATGACTGAAGTGACAAGTTTCAGTTTCGGCAGAAGAAATGACACAGAGTAGCTGACTTTTAAAGGGCAACGAGCAGAGCTACCCTCTCAACCACCCAAAGCATTAACACCAGACTGTGGCCAATACGTTGACTTGACAAAGGTTTCAAAGTTTCATGGACTGTTGCCCAGGTCTAGAGTAGGGCTGCAGGATGGAGGAAATGAAAGCTGAGGGTGCCCAGTTCAATGTGATTTCCAATAAACACATGCTCTTTTAAAGATAAGTGTTCCCTGATACTGCGGGAGACAGACTTGCAGAAGAAAAAAATCCATTTTGATGTGAAATTCACGTCTAACCTAGCAGACTCACCCCAGAAGAAGAGAAACAGTGAATCACAGGCCTCCTTACTCCATTATGACTTCTGAAACACTATTCAGAGATGCTTCTGAACTCCTGTGTGGCTAACGAAGGATCTAAATTCTTAAGAGTGAAAAGAGCTGCAGATCGGAGTTGCCTACTCGTAGGCCACAGCGAAGGGTGCACGAAACACCGCACGCTGAAGACAGGGCTTCTCCACTCAGCGCTACTGGCCTCGGGGCAGGGTCGGGCTTGGGCGCCCGGAGTCCCGCGCTTTCGAGGATGGTGAGCAGCACCCGGGACCTCTGCCGCCAGCCGCCAGCAGCACACCTCAACCTTCCCCACACTCCACTGTGACCATGAAAAATGTCTCCAGAGTTTGACAAATGTCCCCTGGGGCAAAAGCTCTCCCAGCTGAAACCACTGCATTGGAAGAAATGGTGAAACAGAAAGTATCATACCCATTAACCAGTGGTCAAAAAGATTCTTCTCCAGGGCCCCATTTTCAGCTGCCCCAGGCCCCCTTCAAGCCCATAAAGAGGATGAGAAGGCCCAACCCCTGCAGCTTCTTAGCTGAAGAAACCCTCCATCTGCCAGAAGCGAGAGAATATCTGCGCTGGACCACCCAGGCGACACCCCGCGTGGCGGGACGCAGGTCGCAGCAAGCGGGGCATTGTACCCAGCCTTGAAGACGCTCCTTTCAAGTGAACCTCCCTTCCAGCTAAACTTTTTCCAAATCTCTTCCTGCCGTGTGGAAGCTGAGAGCTTCTCCGCTGAAAGGACTGCAGATACAAGGCGCAGATGGCGGCAGTTACGGTCCTCACCAGATGCCGCAGCCTCTAATTTGATTGAAAGGATATAATTAGACAACAGAAACACTTTAATGAAAGAGCAAAACATGGAGGGAGGGAAGGATTGAAGGCCCTTAACCGATGCCAAAACACCCACCAGTAATAGAGGCTTTGAGTCTGGGGAAAGGGAAGGGGAAAGCCCCTTAAAAGGACAGTCCCTATCCTGTTTATTTCCCCATAGACATAGGAATAGGGATTTTATTATTGTAGATTTCCACTGCATTTTATGTGGGAACAATCTGATTAAAACCAGAAGAGTCTTCGGAAGAACATCAAAGAAAGACAAATATGGCTTCTGTGGTCATTATTAAAAATATTTTTACCAGCCCAATAATTTTCTTTGAAGACAAGTTTTTATAGATTGAACAGCAGCAAGTGATTTACATACTGCGCTGGCGTTGGTTAACGACCGTCCCTGCTAGTCCAGAAGGGACCCACTTGGCCGCCATGTTTCCCCCCGACTTCAGGACCCCGTGGAGCGGTCATTTCACGTCATCCGTGGGGAGGCGCGGAGAAGCCGCGCAGTGCGCGCACCTGCCGCTGCGGCGAGCAGCGTGGTGACTCGTCTTTAACCGCGGTCTGCGCCGCTTTCACCGTTTCCCAGCGTCCCGATTCTGAGTGCTGGCACGCTGTTCGCGCTCCAAGCAAGAATGTGGCCGGACGGAAAGAACCAGGCCTCCGTCCGAGGCTGCTAACCGTGTGAACAGGCAGCAGCCTCCTCAGCCCCGCCCTTGTGGTAAATCCAACAATAAAAGTTTAACGCTTTGGCCACTTGCCAGGGATTAAATCGGGGCAAGAGAACCTGGAAGCAGGATGCAGCCGAGGAGCAGCCCAGAGAGGGTCCCGTGATGACGGGAGGGACAGAGGAAATGCACGGGACGCGGCCTAAAACCTAGTCTTCTGCACCCAGTTTCATTCCTCCTGCAGCCGGTAGAGTCGGGGCTCGTCAGGTCTACCTGGAAGGAGGATGGAAGAGGGAGGGGATCCCCGGGGGGGCGAGGGTAAGTTTCCGTGGAGCGGTGATATGGGAGGAGCGTGCAGACCCTCTGCTGTTTCAACAATGGCCTGTTTTCTCTTTCTGTTCAGTCTAAGTCAGGACAATGTCTCAGGGGTGAGGCCTGGGGAAGAAGCACTACCATCCTGAGGGGAAGACAACAGAGAAAGAGAAAAGAAGACCCCAAACTGCTCCTCTTAGGTAAAAACTTTCCGGTTCTTGCTGGAAACTCAAGGTCAAACTGCACACAGCAGGAATGTCACTCCCACTTCTCCATGCGGAGGCCGCCCCATGAACCAGTTGGAAACCATCTTGCCAAGACGCAGGAGGGCTGGAAGAGTTCTCGTCTCAAGACCTGCAGAGATAGTCCTCTATGGGACACATCGTTTTCTCCTCTGCTATCCCGATTCCAGGAGACAAAAACTCAAGCAAAGGCTGCAGACCCAAACCTCGGGCCTCTCCTGAGTGTTTTGCATTAACTGTTCCACAGCACAAACACAATCAACTTGGTATGTCTGAATGTTTCATTTTGTTTTTTCAAATTTTTAAAAATTAAAACAAAATAATCAGCCAAGCAATGCACGCTGTTGGTTTTTAAAGGTCACTTTTGAAGTGACAGAACCATGGAAATAAAATTCAACTGTTTAGGAAAGTGACGGAAGTTTGCTTTCTTTTTTTTTCCCCTGGCTGCTTCTCTGTCTCAGGACTGGTGCCACCTGCTGCCTGGGCTGTTCTCTGAGAGACGGATCTCTCAACGGTTCCTTCAAGCAACATCTGCAGTGAACAGCCCTGGGCCAGCGCTGAGGCAGGTACTATTTCCTTTAAGCAGTTTACACAGAGCCATCCGGAATGTCTTTTCATTGAACTTTTTAAAGTCTCACTAAAGATCCAAACATATGTGCAGGAAGTATCTTTTTTTGCGGTAAAATACACATAATACATAGTTTATCGTTGTAACCATTTGTCCATATGTCTCTTAAAGTGAATTAATAACAAAAGGTAAAAGGTTCATTTATTCACCAGAATCAAACCTCGTTACCTTTCCAGACCAGGGAACACTGGAAAAAGTCAATACACCGGGACCTAGAGCAGGGCTTGACCAAGTACTCCCAGGGGCCAAATCTGGCCCGTGGTCTGTTTTTGTATACTCCACAAACTAAAACAGCTTTAATTTTTAAACAGTTGAAAACAAAATATTTTATGACACAGAAAAAGTATTTGACTGTTAGCGATTGTATTATTGTTAATTTTTAAGTATAATAATCACATTGTGATATGGTAGTTAAATCATTCAAGAGTTCATAAAACTTCTAGTGGGACCTGGTAGGGAAGAGGTTGGGTCAATAGTCTCCAAAGGAACCCAAACCACATATTCCCGGGTTCGAGTCTCTAGGGGGGCTGGGGGTAGGGACAACCAGTGTGAACAACTAAAGTAAAATAAAATACTTCCTCCTCTCTCTTTCTGCCTGCCCACCTATTTGCCTTCATTCCTACCTGCATTTTTCTTTAAAAAAAAAAAAAAATTATAGGAAATTCAGCTATCAGTAGCCATGAAGTTTTACTGGAATACAGCCACACATATTCATTTACATTTTACCTAGGGCTGCTTTTGTCTTACAAAGTGAAAGGTGAATAATTACATAGATAACTGTCTCACAAAGCCCAAATTATTTACTGTCTGGTCTTTCACAACAAATATTTGTCAGTGTGTAGTGGTGGAGTAGCAGTTAGGTCTGCTGCCTCTGGCTAGGCGTAGTCCACATGCATTCCCAAGGACCTGGGTTTGTGTCCTGGGGCCGGAGGGAGAAACCAAGATGAACAACTAAACAAAAAAAAATTTTTTTAATAAAAATTCTTCATCCTCTCTTCCTGCCTGTATACCTACTCACCTTTACTCCTACCTGTACCTTTTCTTTAAATATAAAATATTTGCCAGCACCTGACGTAAAGCCTCCCATGACACTACAGGCTCAAAATTCTAAAGCTCCTTAGTTTGCATACTGCAAAAGTATTTATGGCAATATATTTTACCTTCATCCTATATTATTGATCCAACTATGTGAAATCATAAGTGAATGTTATCAGTAAGTGTACCAACTTGCTTTTTATTAGTAGTGAACCTAAATGAAACTTTTTGCTTTAGGATTTGTGAAGGGTCTGGTTGCCTGTCTCAAGCATTCGAGTAGTTTTGTTGGCAAGCCCTGGTGGAGCAGCAGTTAGGTCAGTCGCCTCCAAAGATGCAGGCCATGTATCCCCGGGTTTGAGTCTAGTGCCCAGGGAGGAAAACCAGTGTGAATAACTGAATGAAAAATAAAGTCTTTCTTCCGCCTCTCTCTTCCTGCCTCCTTGCCTACTACTGCCTTCATTCCTGCCCATATTTTCCCTTTAAAAAAAAAAAAAAAGTTGTCTAGTGATCAAAACAAATTTTCACAAAAAGATCAGCATTTTTTGATACGAGGTCAAAACTGTGTTTCTTAAAGTATTCAAAGCATAAAAATAACTGGGACCAGGGATCAGTAAAAAAGATGAAAATGAAAGAGTTATTAATGGGGCACCCTAGTGGCTCGGGTGCTAAGTCAGCAGCTGGAGTGTGGACCACATAAAGCCCAAGGGCCCAGATGTGTGGGTGGGGATGGGGGTTTCCAAAAGTAAAATCAATAAACCAAAAGTGCTTCCTTTCCTCTCTAGGGGGAAAAAAAAAAAGAATTGTTAATGACTGTGGTACATAAACTCACAATGGAATTGGATGCAGCTGTTGAAAAAGATGAAATTGTGCCCTTTGCAATAACATGGATGGAACTGGAGCGGGTCATGTTAGTGAAATAAGTCAGAAAGAAAGAGAAGGACAGGACAGTTTCACCAGTACGTGAACTATAAAGAAACAAAACAGATAAACAGACAATTCTCAACAAACTGCAGAACACAAGACCCAGCTACCAGAGGGGAGGGAGGGAGAGGGGCAGAAAGGAGGGAATGAGGAGGTGGTAAAGGACACGAGAATTTTGGTGGCAGGAGGGGTGTGAAATACACAGAGTCTGAGGTGAGAACTCAATATCCTGCAAGCCAAGAAAGAATAAAACAATTAAAAAAAAAAGTAACTAGTCAATCCACTTCCCTCCTCTTAGTCCCTATGTTGCATGACACACTGAAGTCCTCAAAAGGGGCAGGACTTTGCAGGGAATCTGAGGCTCTTCTTGTTAATCAAACTCACAGGCTTTTTGGCGAGACGTACTACTGGCTAACAGAACATATTCTAGATAAAGACCTAGAGAATGGCCCTCAACTGTAAAAGACTTGTTCAAAGCAAATGTCACCTGAATTGAGAAGTTCTGTTGATACCTACCTGATATCCACCCAGGCTGCAGATATGAAGAAATGCCTAAGCAGTAGTTTCCCTTAGGTAGAAAACTCAAGCAGCTTAAGTACAACTAACCTTCTTCGAACCTTTTGCTTTCCCCTGCAGGCCAGTAAATTCTAAATGGGGGGTCCCATTAGTCCCAAGGCCCTGGCTGCCTCCTCCTTGAAAAGAGAATTCCAATTCCACCATTAGGCTCCCTCTTCCTTCTTATTTAGTTGTGAAAGAAGGGCGAGAACCTCAAAAGGAGAATAGAGAGAAAGGAGATCCTGTGGGGTTGGCTCCACTGTAATTAGAAGTAGCATTGATGGGGAATGAGCTAACTGTTTTTATAAAATCAGCATTCAAAAATGCAAACCACCAGTAATTTAAATATTATAAAATTGTGCAGTCTCTAAACCCTGAAATGATTTTTTCCATCCACAAAATTTTAGAGAAAATTACAGTATCAAAAAATATAAAATAACAAATTTGGCATATCCTCAGAGTAAAACGTGTTTTTTATTGGAAATGATTTTTAAAACTAGTGGGTAGGCTCTAGGCAGGATGTCATGCTGCAGACCGTGTGGTATCTCCTTCCCTAAAAAGTTGTTTCTGGAACTAGAGAAGAAAAAATTCTAAAAGCACTGATATACCAGCAGGATGGCAGGGGAAAGCGGACGAGGCTCACTGCAATGGGAACTTGGGTCACTCATTTCACAATGGTTTTTCATGTCCCCATGCCAGACTCCCAAATGAAAGCCCTCCAAGGTTTGACGTTCAGACTACAGCAGAGCAGCTGCACTTGACCTTTTCTAGAAAAGGTGTCACCTTCTAACAGGCATGCAGAGTTGGCTCACTGAACACGTCTCGAACCAGCATATTTCCAGCAATGCCTCCCTCTTCTTAGAGTACATGAAATCCTGACCACACAGATGGCACAGTGGCGCTAAGGGGTTACCAGGTTACAGCTATGTTGACATACCCTGGTTCTCTTAAAGTCCCTTCTTCATTCCTCAACAGTAGAAATGATCAAACCATGGAGCGCCCCCTCCAAGGCCCATCGATCCCTAAGAAACCACTTCCTGAGCCCAAGGCTTATAGCAAAGGGCTCCATTCTAGGATCTAAAGTCAAGCTCTGCCTTTTACAGGGGTTAATCAGACTGGAAACTCAGAGCATTCCCAGGGCAAATGAGGTGTCCGGCACTTGGTGAACTATGATGCACTATAAAGGTATTATTAAACCATGTTTATTGACTGCCTTCTATACGTGGGTGTTACCTGCAGTCTATCATTTAATCTTCACAACACCCTGCAAGGGGTGGGGGTGTCAACATTATCCCTCCTTTAGGATGAGAAAACTGATGCTCAGAAAGCTGAAGGCAGCGGCCAAAGTCACTCAGTAAGTGACAACCACGTCCTATCTTTCTCACTAATCCAAGCTGGCAAATAAACAAAGCAATTCTGAGTTTGCTTTCAGCAGCAAAATCCTGTCTTTACATCTCAGTCTGCGATTTTGGGTGGAGAACCCAGGGGCCGGTTTTCCTACTTCGGCAAACCGGTAATGAACTCTTCCCTTCCCTTTCCCTAATGCCCCACTCTCAACACCCAAACAACCTGCAGAGAAATGTAACTGGGCCAGACAACGCCCTTGTGCCTGCTCTTCAACTTGGAAAGGGTTCTTGGAAAGAAAGGGTGTGTGTGGAAGCTAAGCAAAGTCCCAGCTTCCACTCTTGTCCAGGGACCCATCTCAGGAGAACCTGGCCTCGGCCTAGGGAGCAGGTGACCCTGTTTAAAATGCAGGGCTACCAGGGGAAATGGGCTCTGTGCTGCACCCTCAAGATAAGACCGTAAGCCAAGTAGGGGAGAAGTTTCCCATCGCTCCCTCCGCGCTGGGCCAGCACCTGAGTCGGGGAAATACTGAGCGGTTGGAGGTGCTCAGCGAGCCGGCATCCCGCTGAGTCCAGCTGAGTCCAGCGGGTTGTCCCCGGCCCGGACCTGCCTCTAGGAGGGCAGGCAAGTCACCTGGACACCTTGTGAGGCAGAAATTCGTGCTGGGAAACGAGTGAACACAGTCAGAACCCGAGCACAGGGCAGGGCGCCCGAGGCTAGAGGGGCAAGCGGGGTCCCGGTGTAGGAGCGAGGGGAGGGCTGGGCGCGCGGGGTGTGCGGGGGGCTGGCGCAGGGGACCCTGGCGGGGCAGTCGCGGAGGACTTGGGGTGGGGTTGCAGCGTCCAGATCGGGGCGGAGGCGCGTGCCCGCCCGCAGTCCGTCGCTGGTTAACTTGGAGTCAGGATCCCAGGAGGCACTTGGCCGAGGGTCCTCCGGCCCGCGGGGGTCGTGAGGGACTCCCCGGGTCGGAGGAGACGCCCAGTCCCGGGACCTCGCTCAGGTGCTCGCGGAGGGGTCCCGCGAGGTACAGAAGCAGGGAGGGCGTCCCGGCCCGGGGGCGCCGCCGAAGGGCCAGAGAGGACTCGGGTCCCGAGGCAGCGGACCGCCCGCCCGAAGGCCAGAGCCCGGGGCTCGGGGGCGGCCGGGCCCGAGGGCCGCCGTGAGGGGCTTGGAGGAGTCCTGGCAGGTAGGCGCGAGGGGCTGAGGCCCCGGCGGGCTCCCGGCGGGCGGCCGCCGGGGTCGCTCACTCACCGGGTCGCGGTCCGGGTCCGGGTCCGGGTCCGGGGCTCGGCGCGGGCCGGGCGGCCAGCGTGAGCGCTGCGGCGGAGAGCAGGGCGAGACGCGCGGCGGGCGGCGCCATGGGCCGTCAGTGCGGGGCCCCGGGGCGCGGCCCGCGGGAGAGGGGGCAGCGCGGGGAGCCGGGGGCGGCCATGGGAGCCGGACGCGGGGCTGAGCGTGGCCGTGGCCCCGCCCCTCCGGGCCCCGCCCCGCCTCCGCCCCGGCCTCCCGGGCCCGCCCGGCTCGGCCGCGAGGCCCCCTGGGCGGAGTCGACCGAGCGCGCACGCCCCGCCCGCCCGCGCGCGGCCCCTGCCGCTCAGTGCGAGCCCCGCCCACAGCTCGTCTCACCTGGGTCCGCCCCCACCGCTTCAGCAGTCCGATGGGGGGCGGGGCCAGCAGGTAAGGGGCAGGCCCGAGGCCCGCCTCCTTGGGCCCACGCGCAGGTTCCACCCGGCTGCAGCAGGCTGGGCGCCTAGTGACCCCTGCTCCATCCTCGCTCGGGTCGTGACCCACTCCCGGACTCCACCGCAGAGCTGCTCATCAAAACAGCCGTTTGCAAGTCGCTTTTTTCCTCTTGGCTCATCGTAGTGGTTAAAAATTATGGGGGATCTGGAGTCAGCCTGTCGGGGTTCTTATTCCCATCCGGTGACCTGAAAGACCTTCGGCCGCTTTAAAGGGAAAAGAGCTCTCTTACTTCAATATCCCCATCTGTTAAGTGGGGCGGATGATAGCAACTACCCCTAACGTGGTCGCACTCAATGAGACCCTGCATGGAAACTTGCACACACAGAGGAACTTAGAAACAGTGCGTTCATTTCACTTCCCACTTCTTGCAGCCACAAGGAGGAGGCAGCATACGGTTCACGGGTTTGGACCCGATCACCCCTCATTTTTACAGCCAGGGCAAGTTTCCTACTCTGAGACTCAGTCATCTGCCAAGTGGGGAAAAAGAAAAGAAAATTCACGGGGATTAGATGAGATAGAAGCAAATAAAGCACCCAAATCAAGTAGAGGATGGGGCAATGACGCTTATCTTGCAGTCTCAAATACCGGGGCCCAGAGAGCACGCGACTCGCTTCAACTCCTGGCCCCTGCGTGGCAGGCCCTTAGCTTCCCGCCAGCCCCAGATCTTCCCCGGCCACGCTCGAGATCCGTCGCGGGCCCCCACTCTTCCCCCGCACTCCCCCGGGCAGAGATTTTCCTTGGGCTGCAGCCTAAAGCGCCGCGGTGACGCCCTGCGGGGCAGGTCCGGGCGGCTCGTCGGGCGCTTTCAAGTCCTTGGTCCCAGGCTGCAAGTGTGGGCCTGTGCCCAGCGTGGCGGAGGGAGAGTCTGCCCTCGTGTGCCGACTCGTCGCGCCCAGAGTGGGACTGGGCGGTCCGGGACCCGCGGGCTTGGGCACAGCGGCCCCTGCGCCCCCTCGCCACCCAGGAGCTGCCTCCTTGAGTACTCCCAAGGCCCGCCTCCTCCTAAAGCGCCCCTCTGCTGCTCCCAGGGCTGTGCCCAAAGGCACAGCTACCTCCCACTGCGGCCTCTCAATCTCCATCCCTCCCCACCCACACGATCCAGCGCCTCGGCAAGAAGAATCTTGTTCAGTCATTCTTTTCACTGTGTCATTCCCGAGTTCAAGAATCCTTTGGGCTCCTTATTGGCAGCAGGCAAACGCCCCTCACCCAGCAACTCTGGTCCCTGGAGACACACTCTGCATCCCACCAGGCGTCTCCCACTCTGGCTCACCTCTCCTGCACCATGTGGGCTGTTCCCCACCTCCAGCAACTCGGGGAACTCTTCTTGGCCTCTAACTTGCACTCTCAGACAAAAGCACCTTCTAGGAGAATGAAATAAGATGCAGGTGAAACCGTTGGCACAAAGCAAGCACTCAGTACAAGTGAACTTTTCTTCATTTCATTTTCAGTGAGCAAATTGCCGCTGAGCAGCACAAGAGAGGTGGTCCCTTCCTCCTAGGACTTGCATCCTGGTGAAGGGGAGAGGATAGTTCATCAACACGGAAAAATAAAGTGAATTTTTAGAGTAAAAAGTTCTACAAAGACAAGTAAACGATGTTGTTTACAGAGAATGATCTGTGGATTGCTTTAAATAGTGTCACGAAAGGGTTTTAGCAAAGCAAGACTCATCTCTCTACACTTTATAAGGTTCTTTCGCATTTCATCCTGGTTTCAGGGGAGGAAATAGAAGGGGCAGACAAGAGGTTAAAAATAAGACATACTTGACTAAGTCTGAGGGTTTGTGCCTCACAGCAGCTTCACCTGTTCTGCCCTCCTGTAGGAAGGGTCCCCTGCTGGGTGGGTACTAGTCTCCTTCCTTTACTCTCTCTCCACCTGTATGTAAACTAGGATGGCCTATGTAATTTGCAGGACCCAGTGAGAAATGGAAATGTGTGGCTCCAGAATTTCATGAGTGACAACAAAGACTTCAACGAGTAAGCACGGAGATTGTGTCATTACACAGACCGAATGCCCATGGAGCTGGCTTGTAGGACGACCTAAGAAATGTGTGCAAGCCCCTGCTGCCACCAGTTGCTATGAGAAACACCCCTCCAGCCTTCACCAGCCTCCCTCCCCATTTTTCCAGCTTAACGCCCAGCACAGGTGATGGAAACAGTACGGAGGCTAAAAATACAGCCTCACGGGTCTAGGTCAGGGCACTTCATGACTCAAGGTCTTTTGCTCAGTTATGTGGTCTTGGTCTCTGGCAGGGAGCAACCTGAGATATTCATTTCAATGCTTCGCATGCCTTGATCATTTAGCAGCTTTATTTCATGGAAAGAGTGAGTTCATTGACTGCAGCCCCTGGGCCTCCAGGAAGATGTTGATGTCTGTCTGTCTGCCTGTTTGTGCCCGGCAGTCAAGCCCTGAGATTGTTCCAAGCCCGGCAGGATTGCTGAAGGAGCTGGGAGATCTCAGCGGTTGGAGTTTGGATCATTCTGTTCTAATCTTTGAAACGTCAGTTGGCATGGTTTCTGTTCAAGGGACTTCAAGGGACTTTCAGGTTGGGGAGACAGCTCTGGATGAGGTGCTTGATTATAATAATAACAGCAAACATTTACTGAAGACTCTACGAAGCACTAGGAAGGGTGCATTCACATTTCACATACCCTTCCGGGTGAGGGGGGCACCCTTACCACCCCTAATACACAGAAGTTGAATGTCTGCCCATAGCGGTGAAGCTGGGCTTCGAACCCACGACTCGACTCCAAGACTATTCTCTTAATCACTGCAGTGAATCACCTCTTGTCCTCATAGGCTTCTGGCAACAGATGCTGACTTCGTGGCCCAGGACTGGGATTAGGGTAAGGAGAATGAGACATTTGCTTCAGGCACAAAATGTAAAGGGGACCAAAAACCTCATCAATCAAGATAAATAAAAACACAAGCCGGTGACCTAGAAGATAAGGCCACTGGACATAGTCCACCTACATCCCAGGAATCCAGGTCAGAGACCCAGGACCGTGGGAAACAACCAAGAGGAACAACTGAATACAGTAAATGTTTCCTCTCTCTTCCTGTCTGCCAACCTACTCGCCTTTATTCCTGCCTGTACCTTTCCTTTATATATATACATATATATGTATATGTTATATGTAATATATATATCGCACACTAGGACAAAAATGACGCCCCCTGGTAGCTGGGTTAAGAGCCATGTAAAACCCAAGGACTCAAGTTCACAACCTGTGGCCAGCGGGGGGCGGGATTGGGAAAATAAAAATAAGTAAAAGTGCTTCCCCTCTTCTCTAAAAAAAAAAAAAAAAATTGCTTCTTCCTTCTTTCCCTTCCTTCCTCTCTTAAAAAAAAAAAAAAAAAGAATCAACAGTACTTTTATGCAATATTTAAAGACTCTAAATGAACACCAAAAAAATCCATGATAGGCAAGCTCTGGTGGCTTAGTGGTTAAGTCTGCAACCTCCAGCCAGCATAGTCCACAGACATCCCAAGGACCTGGGTTCAGGACCTGGGGCTGGAGGTATGTGTTTGGGAGTGGGGAGACAACCAAGATGAAAAACTAGATAAAATATAGTGCTTCTTCCTCCTCTCTCTTTCTGCCTGCACCTTGCCTTTAAAAAATATCCATGATAAGCACAATATCAACATTTGAAGTTAAAACAGGATCTATATTCCTGATTTTCCTTTATCCCCAGGCTTCGGTCAGGACCAGTAATGATTTCTGAGTCAGGCACCTAGTGATGGAAATTCAAGAGAAGTAGTAGTTTGCTTGTCCTCACGGGGTGAGGGCAGAAAACTAACTTGACCTTGAATATGATGCGGTAGCTGTGTCTGCAGGGCATGCAGGCAGCCACTCTGAGGACTGTCAGGTGAGAAGGGGCACAGGCAGGGCACCCTTATTTCCCGTGCTTGGCCATGAGAGGTAGGTATTCAGCACATGTGGTCTAAATCACTGGTCCTCAGAGTTTGCATCATAGTTTAGGAATCTTCAAATTCTCTCATCCAAAGTTTTTCTCTTCTTTCCTAAGCTTTCTACATCACGAACCTCAGATATGTTCCCATGTGGGTGTGGAAGTTTACGGCTTGGGTGTTAAAGTAAAAACATCTGAAGAAATTAAAAACAAGTAAATTCCACCAGAACTTCAGGGTGGGGGCTAAAAGGGAAAGACGAGAATTAAATATAAGTGGGCTCAGTTGGCTCCTTATTTCACAGATGCTCCGGAAAGAGAACAGGAGTTGAGACAAATTCAAGAAAAGAAAGATAGTAATAAAGAACAAAGAGAAGAAAGACAGTTACAAGAGCTCAACACAATGAGAGAGCTTGGCTAAGCATCAAGAAAGGACAGATGTAAATAGAAGTGGTAGTTTGGGTCTGTCAGGAAGCACAGCTCCAAATAACGAGCAAATGATGGGTAGAAAAGAAAGGTCGTTTTGATTGAGCTCAGGAGAATGAAAAAGGTTCATTAAAGAATCAAACTGAGAAATGGGCTTTTCAGCGCCCTAGAAGCCTGGCTGCTTCAGCCCTGGACACATTGTCAGCACCCAGGACGGAGACGCCTTCCATCCCCACCCGAGTGTTGAGCAACCTTTGCTGGAACAATCTCTCTGCGGACTAGTGCTTTCCTCAGCTTCCTTCTCCATCTAAAGCAGCACGATGTGCTCTAGAAAACTCCACGGGCAGGGAGGGATGGCGTTCCTGCATCAACACCGTTTCTGTGAGGTCACTGGATCGGACCAATGTCTTGAGACGATGACTCGGGGAAAGAAATGTCGTGATACCCGAGTCAGAATAACTGCTCGGCCTCATAAACCAGATGGATGTGCATGAAGTTCTTATTAAACGTTGGCTTATGTCACTCATGCCGCAGGCACCAGGGGTTCCAGAGACGGTCAAATGAGTGAAGAGGCCACGGCAATGTTAATAAGAGCAGCATGTTAATGTGAGCATTTACCGTAGACCTGGAGCCATTCCAAGTGTGTCACAGCAGTGTCCCCTCACATGGTGGCCGCAGTCGTCCTGCGGTGGGCACCACACCATCCCCGTCTCACGGGAAGTAACCTACGACGATGTGACTCGCTCGCTCGTTAACCAGAGAAAGTCCGTGACCAGGACGGGGCAGAACTGGGCTCAGCTGTGCTGTGTGGACGAGCCACCCCGAGGAGAGAAAGCGTCACATCGCAGTGTCGCTGGCGGCATTTATGAGCTGCTTCAGTGCCTGGACGAGGGCGAGTGTTCAACAGATGCAGATTCCGCACTTCGCCCTCGAGGCGAAGACCTGCGTCTGAACTCTCCAATCTTTTCCTTGACATATGTGCTTACCCTTTGTCCATACTCTTCTGAATGCGTCACAGCGGATTGTAGTTAAGTTTTGAAAACTGGGAATGCACAAATCCTCCAAGTTTGTTAATTCTTCACGTTTTCTTGCGATTCTGTATTATTTCTATTCCATATAAATTTCAAATCCAAAGTATACATTTCTACCACAAAAACTCTTCCATTGGGATTTTCACGACGGTTGTACTGAATCTGCACACCAGCTGAGGAGAACTGGCAGAATTACCGTATTTAATCTTTACTGTATGAGCCAGGCGTGCCTTCCAGTCATATGTGACTTTCTTGAATTTTTCTCCACAGTGTTTGGTAGTTTTTGGTGTGGAGATCTTGTCGATCTTTTATTAGGTTTATTCCTAAATATTTAATTTTGGGGGATATGATCGTTAATGGTACTTTAATGTTTCATTTTCCTATTGTTTCCGGCATATAAACTTGCAATCAATATTTGTAGGTTGACTTTGTGCCCAGTAAACATGCTAAATGTGTTACTTCCATATAGAGAAATACAGATTTTACTGACTGAGAAACAGCACAGGCCAAATTGCCCTTGGCTAGCTCCACAGTCCCCAGACTGAGTCACCCGCAGGCAGAACTGGATGGACTATGTGTCCATATGGACCAGTCGCTCTTCACGCGGATCCCTCTGTGCTAGAAGGGGATGTGGAAACATGGTGTCACTGCCACTGGGCCGCGGAGTGAAAGAACCAGAAAAGACACTACAGCAGGAAAGTGTTTGGGAAGAGGAGGGGAACTCCCATGTGAGGACGCGAAAGGAGAAAGAGAGATGCGCTGACGCCTCATATGTCTTTCGTGCCAGACGCTTGGGAAGCGGGCTGGTCCAGGAGGCTGGTCCCCGTCTCTGGGTGTCACCGGCTTTGAAGGGATGTGCGTCTGCTCAGGCTCCAGACGTTCGCAAACTCTTCCCAAAGACAAACCCGGCCCAACGCCCTGCTCTAAAAGTGACCCGCCTCTCAGGAGGCCAGGCCAGGGCTTGCTGCTGAATGGGTCCCATTGTCCTCCCAAGCATTTGCCAGTCCAGATGCCTGGGGCCTGGAGGTGTCTCCACCGCGGCCTGTGGTGTGGTCGCCTGCAGACTTTGATTCACTCCTGCGACAACTCCGAAAATCCAACAGGCAGCACATGCAATTCTAGTTGCTCCTGCCAGGCTCACACTCTGTTTTTCCATCATTTCGCTCTCCTCCCCCTCACGAGGTGCCTCCTTTGGCATTTTGTGTTATGAAAAACCAAAACCACCAACAGGACAAGCACCTGATAAGGAGCGAGGCATTGCCCAAGAGCTCCCAGGAAGAGGCGTCTTTGTTCTCCTTTCAAGCCCTTGACACTGCTAACAGCTCTAATTACTGCATTTGCCATGGGATGTAAAATAAAACCACATTCCAGAAAGCATGTTGTCTCCTGGGGAGGGACGCGCAGGGAGAGGTGCCCAGGGCAGGAACGTGTTCTTTCATTTCTGGTCCCTAACCTTGGCAGCTATTCTGAGAATTTAACAGTAGCTTCTTTATGTGTGGGGAGCAGGGCACTTTTGCACATGTCAGGGTGCATCCCACTACCTGTACCCACAAATCAGGTTGGCACGTTTGATTACGTCACGCGCAGACTATGCTTCTTGAGAACGGGGGGACCTTCACGATGCACCCGAGCCCTTTTGGGGCAACAGGACTGAAGCAGTTTCCGAGGCCGTCGAACAAAAAAAGAGAACTTCTTCCCACGTAATTTAACCATAAAATCTGATGATGTAACACCTCCCCACACACACATCACAAACCGAAGTGACATCACAAATACTAGAGATAATGGTTCACAACCGCCTGCATTCGAGCCCAAATCTAAACAAACTACAATTTGCCTGTGTATGACAGAGGCCGAGAAAGACTGGTGACTACAAATATTAGACAAAACAACAAAACAAAGAGAAAAGGGGGAAAGAAAATACATACTTCTTCCCCCTACTAAACTAGCTAAAATAAAATTTAAGGCAACTAAAAGATGGTAAGGTGATTTTATTTTTTATGGATGACATTTCTTAGAAAGCCACGTGTCTTTTGAGTATGTGATTGTAATCTCGCCGAGCTGTCTCTTGCTCCTGGAGATGGAGGCCAGCACCACTCACGTCGTGGTTCTGTAGGCCCCAGCATGCGTCTCCCTGTTCAGCAGTTTTTCTTGGCTCCGGACGGTCTGATGAACCAGTATTTTTGGAGCTGGTAGGACCATCCCTGCTGGCCTTTCTGCGTTGTCTCAGGATTGAGGAGTAACTACAGGTCCTTTAGGGATTTGAGTGCTGATTCCCCCTTTCCTTGCCTGCTGCGAGTTTCCTTAGCTTTCCAGTGGACAGAAATGGTCTCTGATTCTCTGGAAGGGTTCGGACTCCACTTCCAACCCGAGCAAGTTACTTGAGAGCCTGAATATCATCAGGACCTTGTGAAATTACAATCCCTCCCCTACTTGGTCCAGCAGGCTTTGGGGAGCAGGAGAGCGGCTGTGCAGAAAGCTAAGACCTGCGTGGAAGGAAGGGTCTGTTAACAAGACGTCAATATTTTGCCTTCGAAGTCGACTTTCTAGTCGCTGCTTGAGGGATGGCTTTTTTTTTTTTAATTCCTTTTTTCCCGTTTATAATTTTAGCATATAATCTACGTGAGCCGAGACCCCAGCCTCCCCACCTGTGGACTCAGACAGTCCATCTTACTGATCCCCACACTCCAGGGCCGCTGCGTCCAGGGTTCCAGCTCCCATCGAAATCGCTGGAACGTGTCCCAGCGCCCTAGCACGTCTACTTGGGAAGGTGTAAAGAATCCACTGATTTCCAGTTCATTCTCCCTGGTGAGGCTGGTGCTCAGGCGCCCACGGAAGGCTAAATGCTGCCGGGCACCACGCAAGTTTGGAAAAGCAAATCCCTCGAACAGATTAACGCCCAAGGACAATTCAGCAATGAAAGACACCCAGCCCGGGGGGCGGAGGCCTGCAGGAGACCTCGGGGAGGTAGACGATGGGGTGGGGAAGAGGGAAGTGCCCACTAGAGAACAATTAGCGCTGATGAGTTATACAAAATGAGTTAGACGGGGTTCGGGGGGCGGGCCGGGGGCGGGAGCACGGTATGGCACCGTGCAGAGCCCCAGATCTGGGCCCAGGCTATTTCCACTCTGCCAGTTCTACCGGAGGATGGAGCGGCTTTTTCAAAGACATAGGCAGGAGGAATTGGACTTGAAGGGAAAGAAAATAAAGGTGGGAAAAACCAGGGTAAAGGTGGCGCCTGTGGGTGCACACAGCTTGCACACAGGAGTTACGTTCGTGCTGGTGAACTAACACACGGAGAACTCCAGGGGCTAATGTAAGTCAAGTGACATCACCCCCTGGCGGCCAGCGGAGCTCACAATGTTCTGCAGCTAGGCTGTCGGGGTCAAATCCCAAAGCTGACTATCGTCGAGCTCGACCGGTGGGTTTCGCGTCCTTCTGCTTGGCTTCTGCAGTCTGTGAAAGGAGGCCAGCAGCCAGCCGTCCCTCAAAGGGCCTGAGGATTAAACGGGCTAGTACAAGCAAAGGACTTTGGGACAGAGCTTGGCGCAGAGTAAATGCTTAGGATCCTACGTGGCATCAACAGAGGACAACTGTGATTATTTTCTAGTTGTGTGGCCTTGGGCAAAACGTTTCTAATTTCCTTGCCTTTGGCGTTGTCTCCGGTTGCCCTCCCGGGCGAGGCGACACCCACAGCGGTGCACAAGGAATTCGGTCAACTAGACCTCGCTAGACAAATGTTGGTTGTTGCTGTAAGCAAGACGCTGGTTACAAACCCCAGATCATCATTCCGAGCTTCCTTCTCAAGTTGTAGCTTTGCCTTCTCTGCTTTCTTCCTGGCTCGAGTAAAGACAGTTCAAAGCAGAAAAAAGGAACAGTCCGCCAAGATCTTGAGAACAGATATGCTCAGCATGTGGCTGCCGCCCAAGTGCTCCGCCAGGACATGGGGACAGCAGGCTGGCAGGGCCAGGCGCTGCTTCCTGCGACCGGAAAGAGCCCGCCGTCGGAGGACACGCTCACCGTCCACGGGCTCCCCACGGAGGGAGGGTGCTGCGGTGGTGGAGCCCAGGCTGAGGAGCCCTTTCAGGACCCCCAGGAGGCGCAGCTTGCAGCTGGGCAAGGCCACCAAGCAGAAGCTGTGGGGGGCCGTGCGGCCAGGCAAGCAGCACTGGAGGGCCTTGGGGAGCCTGTGCCCCAGAAACGGCCTGAGCTGAAGGGAATTGGAGAAGGGCCTCACGGGACGGGGATGCTCTCTGCCAGGTGTCTGAAAAATAAACACCGCTTTGCGCCTCCCACCTAATGCCAGCGCGCTTTACAAATGTAACTACCCTCTGCCAACAAGACAAAGGGGTGCGGATTCACCCAACTGGGGGCCTCCATGCTCACTGGGTCATTTCCAAGTTAGGTGCTTTGGGCTTTCTCCGCCCTCACAACCCTTTTTGAGGTTTGAGCTTTGAAAATTGTTGAGTTTTTAGGTCCCTTTTCCTTACAGGGGCCTCAAGGGCCAATCTTCTAGGTGAGAAAAGGCCTGGAACATGAAGCCATGTACTCAGAGCCCGTGTCCCATATTTCTAAAAAGTGACCTGCCAGGCTCTAGACCAGTCATTTCCCTCACTCCCTCCACACACACGGTTGAGCAGAAAAGCCACCTCAAGGACACTCCATCACCTGCTCTCCAGGGACACTGCCTGTGTCCCAGGCACCTGTTAGCTGTAGTAACAGGCGAGGACATTTCCCGATGTTTCCACGAGCGAGCCGAGGGGAAAGGCACCACCGCCAGCGAACTGCTCTGTGGAGTCTATAGGCCCGCACCCAGCAGAGCGGTCACGACAGATGACACGTACTTGATAAAATTGTATTTTTTTTACAGTCATTTGTACAATTTGTTACAAAACCAGAGAAGACTACAACTTGTTTTCAATCATTTTTGGTCGGCAAATATGTAAAATCTGTGTGCAATTATCATGTATTTACAGGGCCTCATGTTAGTCATTTTCAATGATTATTCCAACAATGTCACACTCTCCACATAAGACATGGCTTAAGATAAATATATTAGTAAATAAATATTCTGAGAACATATTTCCATAAATGAAATGTGCTGCTATACATATACAGAATATACATAAGTTGTTTTCTAGCCTTTTAAAACATTTAAAAAAAAATGGTAATGTTGGAGGAGCCCTTAGACCATTTTATTACAAAATCTTTACAACAAAGTCTTTACAAAATATCTCTTAAGTGCTATGGGAGAAATTAAAAAAAAAAAAAAAAAACATTTAAAAATAGTGCCTTGTTAGAACAACACAATAGTTTATATAAAGTATAGAAAAAGGCAGTTCTTTTTAAAAAATAATACTCTTGATTAGTAATTATTTTTCAGACCTCATTTAAAAAGCATTCGTCCTGCATGAACTTCGAGTAGAATCTAGCAGCACACGGGGTGAGTGGTGGGGCGGCAGTGGGGTTCTCTGACGGCGGGTTCAGAAAGGGGGAAGATTGAGTGACAGCCAGTTTCTGGGGCTGTGGCGATAAAGAGGTACCTTGTTGATCACAACTCCCGACCCCAGTGTTTACTGGTTCGAGCACTCTTCCGTGGACACGGCTGTCCTAAACCCTGGACTGGGCCATGGAACCACACCCAACAGTCACTCTGCCTTGTGGGTGGTTCTCAATGTGATGCCATGTTCGCCCCACAGAGGCCACTGAGAAAGGGATTTAACATTATGGGAGTCTTGTAACGTCAAAGATGACATTTCTTTGATTGAAATAATGAGACAATAATGTAGTTGGTTTCTATATTATGGGGACCTCCCTGTCTGATGAGCCAACACACACTTAAGACAATGGCTATTATTTCAACTTTGAACGTTTCATTTTTTGCTTTCTACCACCCTGTTCACTACACAAATTAAATCTGCATTGCTCTTTCAAATGAAAACTGGACACATTTATTTTAATAAGCCTAGCAGAAGCCACATTCTCCATGTGTCTATTTATTGCTTAAGGCTATTGAGAGTGGTTTTCCAGCCAGGGCTGAAGAAAGCCACTTCAAGGGTATGGTTTCAGATAAGGAAAATACGTACTCAAAGCCATCAAAAACAAAACGACAAACAAAAATCTCAACTTGAGAAGCTGCTCTTTTGCAGCTCACGTGAAAAGCTGTACCCTGCTCCCCTTCCCTAAAGAGCGAGCTGTTGTCCTCAGCAGCTGCTCCTGGCCCGGATTACATGTCCACAGCTTAGGCGCTTCCCACACCCTCGCCAACAGGTGTGCTTGGGCACAGGCCTGGCGGACAGTCCCCAGGGAACTGGGTCTCAGAGGCTGGAGGACAAGTCTCACCACAGTGCAGTCCTTGATGGCAAATGGCTCCATCATTTGCCACTGAAATTCCCACCACATCTTGACCGAAACTAAGTCAATTTCCTTCTCACAGGCTGGGATTTTTAAAAGATTCTGATACTGCGAGATGCCCATTCCAAAAGTTCTGGTGTGGACCCTGGGCTGACGCCCCTGACCTTCATCAGAGAGGAGTCGTGGGTCACCTTCAGGCCAGGGTGGGCCCAGGAGTCTCCACTGCCCCACCTACAGGCGCTGGGTCACCAAGTTCCTATTCTGCAGCGAGCATTTCAGACGCCACAGGTCATCTACCGCGTGAGCAAGTCAGCGACCAGAGCACAGGGCTAATGTGGTTAGTTTCTTCCAAAAACACACTTCTTTCGTAAGGTCAAGAAATACACTGGACAAAAAAAGCATGAAAGTCCCTGATCTGAAATAGCTTTAAATAGATTCTCACTCCCTTTTAAAAATCAAAACATCTTTTTAAAAATGGTTGGGTTTTTTAAATTCTCCTTAAAAAAAAAAAAAGGCTGGAAAAATATACAAAAACCTACCCTTTGGGTCTAAACTATCTGATAGTGTCTTTATCTCATGGAGACTCAGTACATAGTAACACACTAGGTAGAAAGCATAGCAGACATTTGTAGATGAGATGAGCCTCTCAGTCACGAGGCAGTGGGCTGAATGACCCCGAAGGGATGTTCCCGTAGGGAAACGGGATGGAAACTGATCATCCCAATGGCGCTTAGACCTGAGCGGACCCAGAGGGGTCCCAGCCCCATGCCCGCCAGGGGCAGCCCAGGGACACAGCAGCCTAGGAGTGCGAGACACGTGCACAGAGACACTCTGTCCCTGCGCTGGGTTCACCCAAGCAGATGTCACTGCCAAAAAACTACATTCCTCTTGGGTGTCTGTCCCTACACACCGTCACCCATTCCTCATCCAGTGGCAGGCAGTCTGAGATCAGAACTGTGAACCTGTCTTTTGACTGGGGATGCGGACCCGAGCGGACAGACTAAGGACACCGGGCAGGATCATCCTGGCACCCTGGGGCTTCTGCCAGCAACCCAGCATGGCACCGGCCCTCGCCGCTTCCGCCCGCTGTCTACGGTGTGGGCTGGAGCACGGCTTCTGACAGGACCTGAACTTCATCAGGCCGGGACTGGCCATGAGACAGGAGAGGCAGCATTGCATTGTTCTTCAGAAGTTTGTACCCACATCAACTAGCTTTACTTCAAGTTTCGGGTTCATTTTCTAAGGCAGGTGCAGCCCTGAGCTTTTCAAAGGCCTGCGCTCCCTCGGGGGAGCCACAGTATCTACACACGGTGTGGTTCAATTAATGCAGCAGTGATTTTTTCTTTTCAGCAAAGTTGGCGGTTAGGGCTCTTTAAAATATATGTTTAAATAACTTTTTACATTTACATATAACATTTTAAGAAACAAAGCAGAGCACTCAATCCCACGAACCTCAGAACCCCAAGCACACACACTTTATAAAACAGAAGAACGTTATCAAGAGGCAACGACTCAGTCCGTCTGTTGGTTTGTTACTGGGATGGGGGCGCGTGGTTTTGCCACAGGTGGCTCACATTTTGGGTAGAGAAGGAGGGCTCTCTTTATTACCACTTTTGTGTTTGTCAAAGCTAAAAAATTTTCTTTTTCTCTGAAGAAGTTTGGAATCTCTGTACACTTCCCATTTTCACGTAAGCGGTCCTTCTGAGCTCAGGCTCCCGTGCTGCCTTCTGCTGGGCTCGATCTCTGTCCTGGGGGGAGAACAATCATCAGGCACAACACACAGGGACCGGGAAAGGGACCTAGATGCCTGTCCCCAGCACGTGGCAGGCTCTTGGGCAGCGACAGCGCAGTCTTAAATGAACTGTGCGCAAGGTAAGGGCTGAACGAAGCAGAGCTCGTTTTCTGAGAGCTCTTCATTCTGTTCTGCGCGCCAGGTGCTGCCCAGAGAGCAGGCCTCTCTCATCTGGGAGAAGCCTCTGGGAGCACTCAGGCAGCATGAAAATACAACGATGCTCACTGGGCACTGTTGCAGGCACTGGGCAGAGCAGGGGAGAAGATCTTGAGTTTGCAGGATTCCGAAGTCATTTCAGACTGATAACCTGGCAAATAAATGGTGTGTGTGTGTGTCCTCGGAGGGAGCTGGAGGGTCTGAGTTTGACTGATACCTGAGGAGCGCAGCAGGGAGGTCTGCGGGTGGGCAGGAGATTGGCAAGTTGGAGGAACAAGATGGTGGCCACGGGGGCTAAGGAGGCAAGCAGAGTATGCAGCAGGAGGGGCCACAGGGTAGGCAGGGGCCACACAGAACTGGGCGAGGGCTTACCATGAAAAATTCTGAAGGTTATGGCAATCATTGAAGGGTCTTCTAGTGTCAAAGCCTAGACTTATGCTTCAAACCAGACCAGTGACTGGAGACCAGTCAGAAGGCTACTGCCTTCCCCTGGAGACAGAACATGGCTGACGGAGGGGACAGCAGGTGGGGACAGAGTCGCTACGTGCCGGGTACCCTTGGAGGTGGGTGTTGACTCCGGACTCTTCTCGAAGGTGCTGGACTGCACACTTCAGTGCGGAGACAGAGGGTCTGGAAACTTGGTAGCAAGATGACTGCCTACTGAGCGCAGTGCTATGCATTCTGGACCTGTAACCTTGCTTGTCTTCTGTGGTTTCATTTTTCTGGAAATTCAATGTTCTGGACTGGGGGAAAGCAAGCACACATGGTCCCCACAGACAGGGTGAGGAGCCCAGGACACTGGAGCGAGAAGGGTCAGGCAGGGACCAAGATGGTGTCTGGGCCTCTGGCCTGAGCATCTTGGTGGGGAGCCTTGGGGAAGGGGCCCGAGAGAGGAACTAGAGAACACAGCTGGGGACACATCCGTTTGGAACACTTCTGAGGCATATTGGGGACAGATCACAGAAGCAGAGGGCCTAGTCGGTCTGGAACCTGAAGGAAGGGCCAGGTTAGGGAATGACACCTGGAAGTCACTGAAAATACGGCCACGGGAGAGAGAGGACCCGACAGAACTCTTGAGTCCGGCCTACATCACCTCCCGCCCTCACCTGCAGCCTCAGTGACGGTGGCAGCGGACTCCCGAGTGTCCTGGGCGGCTCTGGGGAAGCCGGCTCTGGCAGCCCCGGCCTCCTCTGGAAGGCAGCCAGGTGGCCCCTCTTCCTGGGCAGTTCCCAGGCTCCCGTGGGGCCGCAGCACCTCCGGGCCTGGCGTCCCACCCCAGGGCTTGAGGCCGTGTGTCCCTCGGCAGTCCGAAGGCAGGCCTAAGTCACAGTCCACATCCTCCGGAATGATGGGGATGCGCTGGCTCAGGTCCCGGGCCCCCGGGAGGCAGCCGGGTGGGGGCTCCTGGGCAAGCGTGTACTGCACGCTCACCGAGCAGTCCTCACTGTAGCAGCCGCCGCCCGCGCCGCCGCCTTGGGCCACCTGCTTCTCTTCATAGAAGCAGCAGGGCAGGCCCTCATACTTGACCCCATCTGTCCTGGGCAAACGGTCCGGGTGAAGGCCGTACGGGCCCTGGGCGCTCCCCGGCCGCGAGTCCCCACCCACGGGGCCGCAGCCCTCCCAGAGCGGGGCGCCCAGGAACAAGGTGCTGCCCCCCGCGGCGGATGGCTGGGGCTCGCGGCAGCAGACACACGACGACCCCTCGTGCCCCCCGTTCCAGGTCCTCCTGAGGTCCGCGGAGGCCCCAGGAGGAGGGTCGAGCCCCACTTCTGAGGTAGAGCTGCCGGGCCCCCTGCGCTCCAGGGAGGAGCTGCTGCTGTAGTTCATCTCCAGGCTGCAGGTGGACAGCTGGTCCCCCGAGGCCGAGGCAGGGCCGGCCCAAGGCTCTCCCCGCCCAGCACCCCGACCGTGCACTGCTGGGAGCTCCTCGGGCGGTGGGGAGCCCTCAAAACGCACGGCGGGAGCCCGGCCCGAGCCGCCGATGTCGCTGGAATGACAAGGGCTCCGGCTGCGGTAGACGAAGGGGTCGTAGTCGCTGCTGAGGGAGCTGCGGAAGGTGGAGCAGCTGCCGAACACGCCCTGGTTGCTGACCTCGGTGCAGTCCACCACCGAGTCGCTGGAGGAGCAGTGGCACCGCCCCGAGCTGCTGCTGCTGCTGTCGCTTCCTGCGCAGTCGGCCAGGTAGCCGCTGCACACGGAGCGGTGGCCGAGGTAGCAGCTGAAGCTGGAGGCGCTGCCGCCCTCCAGGTGGGAGGCCGGGGCCGCGGGCGCCAGGGCGGGGAAGGCCCGGGCGGGGCCCGCTGGGGCCGGGCCCTCCTGCTCCGGGTAGCTGAGGCCCTGGAAGTAGTAGTGCTGGTACATGGTCTCGTACTGGGAGAAGCAAGCTGCCTTGGAGAAGCTGCGGCCGCCGAGTCTGGGCCTTCGGAAGGGGTGCGCGGGCGGGCAGGCGCGGTGCTCCAGGCCGCAGCGGTGAGGCGCCAGCGCGTGGCCCAGGCGGACGGGCGGGCAGCCGCGGACGTAGGCGGGGGCCTGCGGCGAGTAGCGGCTCTGCTCCCCGGGCCGGTCCACGGTCAGCAGCGTGACGGGGTTCCCGTGGGAGTCCATGCTCGTCCTCGTCGGGTAGGCGGGGATGGCGCCGGTCCTGTGCACTCGGCCCGGGTAGTGGACTGGCAGGATCACCCTCTGCTGCCGGCCCCGCGCCAGGTTGCCGGTCTCCACGCACACGGCGCTCGGGTTTCCTTTCTGTTCTGGGGGAGGCAGAGGAGACGGGTCAGTGAGGCGAGCACTGCGGCCCGGGGCGTTAGTGACACGTAAGGGCCTGCGCTGAAGGGGCAGGCCGGGTCACATGCCAGGGGGCCTGGTCACAAGACCCTGGTCCATTCTAAGCTGTCACCAACCCTCCCCCACCACGGGTAGAGGCTGACCCCGCCCTGAAAGGTGCTCACTCCCAAGGGGCCACCTCCCGCACCACCGCTCTCCCTGGCGAAGGCTTCACGGGGCCTGTGAGAGCAATGGATGCTGAGGTGACATCTTGGAAAAACAGCACCCGCCACTCCTGCTCCCACATGTGACAGCTCAGTGGAGAAGCGCATCACAGCCTGCCAACCACGCGCATTGCCCATGGCCGCCTGGCACCCCGCGGTTGGAGATGCCAGAGGCCTCACCCGAGGTCAGGAAAGGAGAACAGGAACTCCCATTCTCCCAAGGGTGGGCCGCCTGGAGGCCTGACTTCTTTACCAGCCTGCACTCTGCGCCCTGCTCTGGAGGCACTCGGTAGCAAAATGACTCTTCAGAGCAAGGAGGAGGAGGGGACCGTTACCTATGATGTTGTGCCGGCAGTGGGGGCAGGTGTGGTGCTGCAGGAGCCATGGGTCCACACACTTCCTGTGAAAGCGGTGCGTGCAGGGGATAACCCGGAGCTCCTGGGAAAGGAACAAGGACAGCCTGAGCGAGGGCACAAGTGGAGGACAGTCTGCAGCCCTCAAGTGCTTCTCCTTGGGGCCCAGCGGGTCAAAGGGGCTGTGTTCGCCAGGCTGCTAAACGCAGCCAGAGGCTCCCCCACCTCTCCCCACTCAGGCTACATGTCTGCTTGCATCCCCAGAGGTGAGGCCCATGATGATCCTAGGAAGAGGGAACGGCCCGCCAGCCAGCCAGCTAGCCGCCACCATGGCCCTCAGCATGACGGCGGGAAGCACACGGACACAGGCGCCTTCCTTGTTGCTGAGAGGGCATGCAGCGAAGCCTCACACAGGAGACCAAAGCTGTTCTACTGCAACGCGCAGCCTGCAGTGGGGCGAGGGGGCGAGGTACACCCCAGACCTCGTGTATTTCTGGGATGGTGTCTGCCTGTGGGCTCCCTGAACAGGGGTGAGCAGAGCGGAGGAAGCCTGGGGCTCAGGACTGACCGGTCGGGGAACAAAGGGCACAGCTCTCCTGCCTCCTTTGCTGGACCCGGGATGACCACCCAGGGGCACATGGTTGATGACAAAGCAGCCTGCATGGACAGGAGGCAATTTTCTGGAGGCAGAATCACCTCTGCAGTTCCCGGATCCAAGCACCCTTCAAATAGCTAATTTTACTTTGCGTTTTCATTCTCTGACCATTGCAACATGATATTCAAACTAACACCCAGTGTTGTTCGGGAAGGAATGCCAAAGGCCTTCCTGTAATTTCGTGTCATCTTTATGACGACCTGGAGTGCAGGTCTGTCTTAGGCCCACGTCACAAGCACAGGTACAAAGAGTGAAGTCACTTGCCCAAGATTGAAGCTAGAACCCACCAGCCGGGACTACAGCCCAGGTGGGTCTGCATCTAGAGACCATGCAAAACTCTTAAATCAAAATTTATTTTGCCCTAATGGTGTAACACGTGGCAAACCGTGGCCCAGGGAATATCAAATGCTTCCACGAGTTCTGGAGTGGTTTGCTCCCAGCTCCAAAATGCGTGTGCATGTATGTGTCCTTCTATCTGGAAGGAGGTCAAGTCCCTCAGCTCCTGCAAAGCTGTGGGACAAGATGTGGTTCTGGTCCTTCTATCCTGGACGTCTCTGCTGACCTGTCCACCTCATCTCCAGGCAGGACGGGCCTGGCCTCTACCGTTACCTCTCCATCCGTGTACTTCTCAAGGCAGATGGCACAGTCGGATGCAGAGCTGCTGCTGAGCGTGTCCAGGGCCCCACAGCTCCCCTCGCGGCGTCCCTTGCTCTTGGAGTTGAACTTCCTGGTTTCCATCTTCTCCAGGGCCTGCACAGCCAGCCTGTTCATGGAATTCTGTGCGGCAGAATGCAGTCCACGTCAGGGTCTGGGACACGCTGGCATTGGCATCACCCCCATGAGTCATCATCATGGCCATGGGACTCAATGCACGAGGCCAGCAAACACTAGTCTCTATTAGGCCAGAACAGACTTCCAAGAAATCCCTGAAAATTCAGCTTGCTACCACCCAGATTTTTCTAGACCTGAGTGTCCACAGCATCAACCAGAGGCCTACTTCAAGTGCTTAGCCCTACCACCTCCCAACAACGTGAGACTCTGAGACAGTATGTGGGGCGCTCAGTGCCGACAGCAGATGAGCTCAGACACCAGTCACTGAGCCACTCGCCCCTTATGAGGACTCACTGATTCACCTCACAGGCTGCCCGCCATGCCCAGTCTCTCCTGAGACATCATGCACTGTGCATTTGAGCGTCTAGACGGTCTCCCTATGTTCTGTTGTGCTCCACCCCCACTTCTTCCCTTCTCACAAGTTACAGTCCAAGAGTGGCCACTCGGTTTATTGAGAGCTGGCTTGGAGCGCCTGGGGAGTGCAGGCTCCGGTGGAGCAGGTCCGAAGTGGAGCCTGCAATGTGCGTTTCTACCAAGCTCCTGGGCGATGCCGAGGCTGCTGGTCCCCACGTTAGCATTTAAATATTTCTTTAGAAAAGCTCCTGGCTGGAATCGCCTGTGCTGCTTGCCTGGCCTGTGCAGGACTGGCCCTTTCAGAACAGAGAGGCAGAGGCTATTAGCGCCACTCTGGTTTTCGCTCGCCTCTGCTTTTTCCAGCCACTGGGGCAGGCCGGGACAGGCTGTGGCGCGGCCCTGGTGCTGACTGTCCACAGGGCAACAAGCACGGGAGCTCAGGGGCTGCTCGAAGTGTTACCTGACTGCGTCGCTGCTTCAGCTTGATTTTGACAAGGAGGATGAGACACACCAAGGAGACCACGACGAAGAAGGCCAGGAAGATCCCCATGTCAAAGTATTCGGTGGGTTGCTGGAACAGAACAGACTCCGTGAGTCACAGCTCCTCGACCCGGTGGGCAGCGTTCAGGCTGCTCCATCCCGGAGGGGATAAGGCCGGGCCCTCCGTCTGCAGGGGACAAATGTTCTGCTAACACACTGTCAGCCAGGCCAGGAGCATTGTGTGGTGTGGCCAGGAGGGGGCGTGCCGCACCCCCAGCCAGACAGTTTCTAACAGCCACAGCGCCTTCAAAAAGCCCAGCTCCCCGTGGAGTGGTGCAAAGTTCCAGAGAAACACAAATATCGCCATTTATGGGACAAAGGAGTGAGTGTCATGTTTGGAGGGAACAGTGATTACCTGCTATGTAATTAATGGTTTACAACAACCCAGAAAATTGTATGCTGCGTCCCCAAATATCAGCTTCCACTACAGTGAGTCAGATTTACCAAAGTGCTTTTTTTCCTTTAAAAAGAAGCCAGAGTCAGTTCTGCAGACGCCCTCTAGCTTACAGCCTACCTTTTCTCCTCACAGCACTGTCTCCTAAAGCCTTGAAGCCACCTCACGGAGGACGTGCGTTTAGCTAACTGAAAGCACGGTGGCTGGCGGCTACCTTATGCACATGGAAGAGTCATCCTACACGTGAGCATTCCAGCATTTGTGAGAGGAAATAAGCCAGATATGGGGCACCAGTCCAGGGTTTTTGGGACCTTCACCCTGAGGTGCGGGCAGAAGATGCACTCAATGGCCAGCAGTGTCCCTCTGACACACTTCAGAGAAGCCGCAACACTACTCCTGAGCTCCTGGAGGTCACGAGATTAGATCGCAATGAGGGCTACCCTCCCAAACTCGAGTGTAAGTTAGAGGGAGACGTGGAAGGTCGACGGGACTATATGTCCCCTTGCTCCTCCTCAGTCTGCCGGGGGAGATGGGGTGAGAAAGGGGGACGAGACGTAACAAGAGGGATGCTGGGTGAAGAGACCACAGACGTCTCGGCACACCGCCCCCCTCTCTGGAGGATTCTCAAATCCTTCCCCGGACACGGGTGACGTTTCTCCCTGGGCCCCAGCCTTAGAGCTGGTCTGGGCACCGGCACTTTGGACAGAAAGAGGACGGGAACGAAAGCTCAAGCCCAAAGGGGATGACGGCGCAGGCCAGCCAGGGAGAGGCTTACTCGAGGAGCGCGGTGCTGAATCCTTGCTCGAGCCACTTTCTGCTTGTTGACGATGTTCATGAGCTTGGCGGCGTCTGCACCCTTCACATAAACCACCGGCCTCTTGAGCGGGTCTTCCGAGCCCTGGTTCAGCTAAGGAAGGAGAACGAACCCGGTTAGCAGACATGCGCACTCTGAAGGGCAGGAGAGAGAGAGGCTGGAGGCAAAAGACTAAAGACTGGGCGCCCTGGCGGCCTCGTGCTTTAGTTAACTGGGCACAGTCCGCGTATGTTCCCCAGGACCCTAGTTCAAGACCCGGAGCAGCAACAACCAAGATGAACAACCATATAAAATAAATGCTTCTTCTCCTCTGTCTTCCTGCCTGCCTGCACCTCTCCTTTAAATGAACCAACTAAATACTGGTTTGGAAATCTTCAAGCTCCTTGAGCTTCACAGCCTTGAAGGTCCCAGAAGGACAAGGCTGGGGCGGCTTGTTTTCAGACAGACTGGGCAGGCTGAAGGCCCAGAATCATCTCTGAAGTTGCCCCCCACCCCACATGACTCTTAGCCAGACACGGACATCGAAGGTCAGCAGACAAGTGCACAGGCCCTGCGACAAAGGTGACACGACGGTGATAAGCCAGGCGAACTAAAGAAGCGTTTCTTGGGGAGACCGCGGTGCCGGTGTGGCCCAGTTTACCTGGTCGATAGCTTCTGGGTTTTCAGACACATCGAAGATGACCGCTGTGGCTCCTCGCTGCACTGCCCGCTTGGCCTGGCAAAGGAGAAAGAGCAGGTTGGCACTCTGTCGTCGCACCTTTCCAGAGCTGGCCCGGGAAACCGGCCCGTGCTTGAATGCAGAATCTGACAGTCACCAGCCTACGTGACTCTGGGCAGTGAGCCTAGCGTTCCCACGGCCCCTTGCCCACCTGTGACAGCGGCGATGCCACCTACCTGGGGTGGTCATCCTGAGATCAGATGACGGCGCACTGGTGGGAAGAAAGAACTGGGGACTCAATGAACCTTTGTCTCCCTATCCAGCCTGAACACTGCAAACAAGCACCAGTCAACAGCCTGCCCAGGCAGCACTGAGGCACTGCTTTCCGTCTCCTCTGCTATGGCCCTCCCCGCCCCGGCCCCGCCACCCAGAGCTGCGACGCCAAGAGAATTCTTGGTGTCTGTGAAGGAGGAAGCTCCGCAGCCCATCTTCACGGGCTGGCAGATGCGCGGCCCTCTGGAGATGCTGTTGGGGGGGCGACAAGAAGTCAATGCAGATGGGGAGGTGGAGAAGCTGGTGCAGATCCTGGCTGCACAGCAACCACCTGGGAAGTTGTGAAGCAGGTTTCCTGGCTCAAACCACAGAGACTGATCCAGCGGGGGTAGAGGAAGGTCCAGGCAACTAGTTCTGAGAGTTTTCTGGGGAATTCTGATGACTGTGCCACTTGGGGAGCAACTGACCAGAGATGAGATTACAATGTTTTAGGAACAAGTGAGAAGTGATGGAGTAATTCTTCTGGTCCAAAGGATTCCTTTCTATCCCACTGGACCTGCTAATTTCATGTCCAGTTAAGCGGACAATGGCTACAAGCTGGGGAAGAAGAGCAAGACGTAAGACAGAAGCCTGCCTTCAGGAGCCTGAACACTGCGGGGGCAGTAGGAGAGGACTCCAGTGTGGGAAAGAACAGAAGACAAAACTGCCTTAGGAGAGGGGAAAGCGACAGAGAGTGCTCAGAAGTCAACAGGCCGCTATGGGCCGGAGTGCTGCAGAGAAAAGGGAATCGGAACTCCTTCCCCAGGGATAACACACCACACGGCAGGTGGCACTGACCTTTCAAGGGAACGTGGCTACGCCAATGGCTCCACAACCCACTAGAGGGCAGGCTTACCCCGCAGCTTTTCCGACAAGACCATGCCTGAGCATTATGCCAAACCACCCTCAGGATCCGGCCAAGTCCGGACCAGCAAACCCAGGCGCCCCAGGTGCTGCGCTGCAGAAGCTGCCCATGCTCTGCTGGGAACTCTTTATTGCTGAGCTGGGGTTCAATGTGCTTAAAGTCTCCTGTGCCCACTGTCCCTCATACCCACTTCATCACCAGGGCACTACAGTCAGCGACTCGGGAGCCAGGCCAGTTCTGCCACTGCATCTTTCAGTCTCGGTTTACCCACCGGTAAAAGGAAGAGGAAGCTTATGGCATTATGACTAGGGACCCTTCCGGAGCGAAGTGAAGAGTTTCCCAGCCCTATTAGCAGCCTCCAGTAAGAGAGGCACAGGGAGGCCAGGGGGCATCGCTTTCCCCCACAAAGCTCTTCAGGGGCACAGACTCCTGAGCCTGAGATTGCTGGATCCAGAGCTATAAAGCAGGCGCTTGTGTTTCTGCTCCATTGGTATCTCACTCTTTTTCACAAATTCTTTCCCTAGACGTGGAAAGGCCCCAAGGAAGAGCACTAAAAAGGGGAAATAAGCAGGACCTTCTCCCTTTATTTGGCTTTCATCCTACTTCAAGCATATCAAACAGCACCTGAGGGAAGGTGCACACTGACCTTGGTCGAGAGCACCCAGAAGCGCCCACTTTGACTCTGGCGCACCTTGGCGGTGGCTGCAGGAAGCCAGGTAGTCTGCCCCCTCGTGCTTGCAGACTTGCCTGCTCCCCAAGAACTCAGGTCTCAAGGCTTTGGAGGTGAGGCATGGAGCCTCTGGGGCAGGCACAAAGAAGCTGTAACACACTCTAGGAGGAATGACCACTCTCCTGGTTTCTACAGTGAAGAGAGTAGGTAAAGAATAGGCACTTAAATTCCACCTTCAGCTTGGCTTTGACTCACAAATATTTCACTTGAGAGAATGCTAACTCATGAAGTTGACTTGTTTTCATGTAAGTGGCTATTAAAATAAGGTTGCGTGACCATACCAGAACTGGACAGGGCGGGAGTCAACTCAGGGTCCTGCTGGGAACTGACCTGTCAGGAGCTGGCTCAGGATTCAAAAGAGGCCACAAACAGTCCAGAGTTAGCACACTACTTAGTCACACTCCCTCAGCCCTCACCTTCCACTTAAAAACCGATGAGGCATATTTCTTGAACCAATTTCCTTATCTAGAGCCTTCACTGTTTCACCTGGTCAACCTTGGACCAGAATATGATTGCAAAACAAATGTCAACCACAGTTGGAAGATCACCTGTCTTGTGATCACCAGAAACACTGTCTTTAGAGTCACATACCTAACATCCCAGCTCTGACGAGGTGCTTCAAGGAAAGGAGGGGAAAGACACAGGCTGGCTGCCAGATGAATATCATGTAAACTGGGCTGCAGCTGGCGGGCGGTTACCTTCCACACGTGCACAGATGGAGCGGGGAAGATCAGGAGGAGGGTAGTGTGAGTGGCAGAGCGGTGGGGCGTCTTAGCAAGGTCTCCCAGAGGCAGTCAGAGCCTCACTGACCTCTGCATGCCCTACACCTTGACCCCACCCACACAGGTGTTTATCACCCTGCCACTTTGATCAGACCAGGGCAGGCTGGCACTAGCCAGCGGGTGACCGAAGCACAGCAGTGGAATGTGGAAAAGGCTGCCCTGGTTCTTACATTACCTTTCCAGGACGTACAGACCTGAGCAGACAAGGTAATGTCCACAGCACTGAGACAGAAGGATCAGAGACGTGAACGTGCGCACGGACCTTCTGCACGGAACACAATGTCAGCCTCTCGCAGAGAAATGCAGGCTGGTGGCCAGTCTGCAGGCGTGCTCAGCACGAATCAGGCCCACTTGAGAGCAGACTCGCACCTGACCCCCCGAACGTGGAGGTGGCTTTCCCTCGAGGGAGACTGAGCCTAGAGTTTCTGGATGTGGACGGGCATTCCGATGGGGACAGTCCCGTCACCACCTTGTGGGTAAGAAACTGGAAAGCCTAGAGTCTGTGTTCACCATCATGAATTCAGGAGTGGGCCTGGCACCCTCCCAGTGTGTGCAGCTACACCCAGGCTTGATTTGGGGCTCGGTCCCACCCCAAAACGCCTCTGCGGAGTCTGGGGCACAGATGCCACTTTTTAACCTGTTGTTTGTCTGTTCCTTGTCAGGCGCTCGGATGTGGAGTTCCCAGTGCCTGACCCTCACTGCAGGAAACTGTCAGGAGACAACCATGAGAGGAAGTTACCCAAAAGGAAGGAAAACCTCCCCTGCCCCAAACCTGACCATGATCAGACACCTGGTGTCAGTGTGGATATGAAGACAAGTGCCTTCAGTCTCTTATAAAGCCTCTGACATGGGAGCTCCAAGCAGACTTTGGCCTGTGTTGAATACACCATTGCAATCTGGGTTTTATGCACTTATCATAAGCTTCCAATAAGTCATTAGAAGTTCTTTGGAAATATCTTTCAGGCTGTGAGACTTTTCCTCTCATTCTCTACTCATTGATATATAAAGAGAGGAAGGGAGGGAGGGAAGAAGGGAGGGGAGGGGAGGAGAGCATGAAGCATTTACAGAAGGAAGCAACATCTTTAGTGTTAGCTGTTTATTTTGGTTTTTCACTCTGGCCTTGAGGCACACCAGTGTTTCTGCCACCTGAGTCACAAGAGTGTGCCCCCCATCAGTCATATTTATCTGTTTATGAAAAGCGCAGGCTGGTAAGCAGGCAGAAACATTTCATCTATTTAATTTTTTAATTTAGTTGTTCTTCCTGGTTGTTCCCGCCCACCTGGGAGCCTGGGACTTTGGGACACGCATGGGCTGCGGCTCACCACTGCTCCACCAGGGGACGGCCTGAATGGTTTGTGTGTTTTCTGTTGGTTTATTTTAGGTGTTTACTACAATTAATGCTACATTGAGCACACGGGTCTCCATTTCCAATTTCCTGAGGCTGTGGAACCAGAACCAAGGAATATGAAGATTATGCAGAATCTTAACACCATCCAGAGTGTCTGAATGCCCCTCCTTAAATACCTGTACTACCCTTAATTTATCTATATCAATAACAAGGTGAATTGGTCAACAGACTTCATTTCTGGGCAAATGCCTGTGGAGAGGTGTCGGGGAGAAGGAAGCTCGGTGTGAGAGTAACTGCATACATCAAAAAAGGACACTAGGGAGTGAACCACAGTGAGTGGATCTCACCCGCCCTACACATTCAAGTTCACATGAGACCTGCTCTCAGAAAACCCACAAAGTGCTTTTCTTTAGCCTCTCTGAACTCTAATAACCAGGCGTTCTTTGATGCATTTCCATTCCAAATGGGATCATCTTAAGTGTTTTTGCTCTTTGTAAAATATGCACTTAATGTGAAAATTTTAAATAACTCAGAAGTTGAAAGCAAAAATAAATGCACTTGGTGTGCCCCGTGGCTTAGGAAGTTAGGGTGCAGGCCATGCCAAGCCCATGGACCTGGGCTAGAGATCCAGACAGGGGTAAACGAAACAAAACAACCCACCAAAAAACTCACCTAATTAGCCAAACACCCCCCAATCCCAGCTTTATAACGTATCTGTGGTTTATATCCTTCTGTTATTATTGTGTGTGTGTGTGTAAAACCCAAACATTAGCAGGATAAAACGCATATATATACACTCACACAGCAAAATGCATTAACGAAGAAATTGGGAATATACTGCTGTGCACTCAGCTATTCTCGACAGTTCACTCAATAATATTATTACATGTACTGACAGAGGAAAAAATGTTTATTCTTCTTACCAAGCTGCATATATTATTCCACTATCTGGCTGTACCAGAGCTTAAAGCTGCCTCCTTGACAGGTACTTAGGGTTTTTCTCCATTTTCTCTCTTATGAACTGCACTCTATTTATAGTCTCAGACATTCTGGTGGTATCTTGTCTTGGAATAAATGGCTATAAGCGGTCTGACACGTGAATGCCTTCGCCGAGCGCCTGGCTAACTTGCCTTTGGTCTAAGGAGCCAGGAGGGACATCTTGCAGACCAGTCTGCGAGCCCGTGCAGTCCATACTCGCCAAATCAACACGGTAAGTGGGAAGAGGGTTTAATTCTATTTGCATTGTCATTTACTGATTTACTTGCTCGTCGCTAGCAATTAACCAACCAGTTACACAATGTGCGCTCGGCCCTGGGGCGACAGCATGAGCGGCAAGGTGGGCAAGGGGACAAGGTGGGCAAGGGGGCAGAGGCCGCAACTCACGGAGCACGCACTCCGTCCGCAGCACCAGTGCAGGCGTCTCCGAAGAGGCCAGCAGTCATGAGGAAAAGTCCGAGCATGAGCCCCACGGACAAATGGGTACGAAATTATGAACACGGGCTCACTTAGCCCAGGTCTACAGTAGCTTTGCCCGAAGTGTGTGTCAGCGGTGGAAGAATTTCCAGGCCAGCGTCTCTGGACACATGCTGCAGGTCTAGTTACCCTGACACTTGTGCGACACATTCATATGCTAGAGGGTCTCATCTGCCTGGCAGCCCCACTTATTTTGGATGCAGCATCTTTTTTGCAGTAGCTCCTGTAACATCTTCCCTTCTTCCACGGGAGACGCTCTGGGACCCAACACTGTCTGGGGCACGCGGTCTGCTCAGGTGAGAGGAGCGCCACCTCCTAATCACTCACTCACGCCAACTCACAGGTCGAAGGCTGAAGAGTGTAACAGAGATCGACACTTCGATCCAGAAAAGAATTACTGAGAACGCGCACACTACAATTTAGATGAGCTGTTTACTGGTACAAAAACATTTAATTAACGGGAAGATTTGACAGCGACTTGAGGTCCAACAGTGTGCCAGGCACCCCAGGAATGGTACACGCCAGGATTCTAGAAGTGTGTCATTAGGCACTTGCTGCTGTGCCAGCAGCGAGAGATCTTGCTTAGCAAAGAGCAGATGAGGGCGCTGAGGTCTCCTCCCTTCTTACCTAAGCGTGTTCACTGGCTCTCCTGACACACTCAGATAGCGTGCGAGAGCCTAAGGTAGCAGAAACCATGACTGCGGAGGGAATTCAACATGGCACCAGTGTCCCAAGGCCTGGTTCCCATGACTCGGCGTCTGCATTCTGCTTCAGCGTGGCTGCCCAAGCTCCTTCAGAGCAGAGCACTGTCCAGGATACCTGTGGGGCACTTCTGCTCGGCCGATATGGGTGTGCGGGGTCTTATGATCGGCCTACCCTTCATCCCACCCTTAGCTTCCTACCACCTGGGCTCTTGGACCTCACCCCTACACTTGACTGTTTACCACATTCTGCTGATCTGTCTTCTAAACCTAGCCATTGTTTTTCCAGTCCTACAGCTGCCACACCATCCAGGATAAGCGGACTTCTCTGTGAGCCACAAAACCGCCTCCTGTGAGGTTCTCCAACCTGCCCCACCTGTGCGCAGTGCAGTCTCCGGGCAGCAGCAGGGAACTTTCCTGCACCCCCTCCTCATATGACTGCACTGCTGTAAGGATGGATGTGACCTTCCACCCCGACTTATTTTAAGCTCAACACTCCAACCCCCAGTTTAACTGGGGTGAGAGCCTGTAGGTCTGACTGCCAACAACTTTTCCCGAGGGACAGACTTCTCCCAGCCCCCTTGTTTCACCTCTTCTAACTCTCCTGCAGCTGAGGTGGTGTTCCCGTCACACCGTCACACCATCAATGTCCGTGGCCTGACTCTGCTCCACCCGCTGCTGTTATGACATCATACTGTGATTGTTGACGTAAAGTGCCTTCCTCACTAGAGGGCAGCCAGTGTGTCCAACTTCTTGCCCGTGAAATTCCCAGAATCCGGCAAAGACCTGGGCACAGGGTAAATGGCCAAGAAACGTATTGATTAGTTTAAAAAGGTGCAGCTTTTGCCCTCGGGATTAGCATCAAACGCCCGACCACTGCTCCAAGTCCAGACTGCAGTGCACTCGGGGCCACTGGCTCCCGTGTTCTTTCCTCTTACAATGAGGAAAGTCCGTGCTCTTCCGGGGGCTCCTTGGAACTCAAGGGTATTCACACAGATCTCAGGACTTGCTCTCCTGTTGGTGGCAGTCGGCCCCAAAGAGGCCCTGCCCATGGGCCCGTCAGGCGCAGGTCCTGTGTGAGTGCATCTCCCGGTCTCTTAGGAAGCACTCAGAAAACAAGTCTGAGCACTCAGAGTTTGTTCCTTCCCTCTTGGAGGAGGTGGGCCGCCATTAAACTCTCACCGAAGGCTAGCAAACCAGTGACCACTCTTGGGCATGCGCATAGGAAAAGACTGCAGAGTTTTCTGATATAATCACTCCGGGGGTATTATCACCAGGTTCTCCTTCAGCCTAAAAGACTGACGGAGTCCACCCCCAAAGCCCGTGGGGAGACGTGGCCTGCACCGACAGGGCCAGTTCTGTGGCGACCTGGGCCTTGGCCCTCTGCATGAACTGATGGCAGAGAATCAAACTCCCAGACTCAATGGAGGCCTCATTTGGTCACCGGGAGACCAAAGTAGAGGCTCCAGAAGCCCGTCAACCTAACACCTGCTCCACGCGCAGAGCAGCAGCAGCCCTGCCATGCTGCCCCTGCTACAGGGTCTGCTCCAGTGGTCAGGGAGGGGCCCTGGGCTGTTAACACCAAGGAGACCAGCTGGCCAGGCCCAGGGACAGGCCACACCCACCAGTCTCTCCTGGCCAGTCCTCCCAGAGTTACCCCAGTTGGACAACCAGGGTTCACCGGCCCCTTTATGCCCCTCCCTCTGGAGGCACCAAGCGAATTTCCAACCTCACGCCTCGCTGTTTCCTTCCTCCTCCCCCATGCTCTCCACTTAGTAGTGGCCACCCAGGCACCAGTGGCTTGAGAGTTCTGGTCAGCTGCTGTTCCCTGAACATGAGTCACTGCACTGGGGACACTCTCGCCAGGCAGGGGGCTTGTAAGGCCACTTCATTAAGTGCCCTGTTTGGCACAGAAACCGTCCATTCCGTAGGAAAAGAGGTCACACACCCAGGCACGTGGGTAACGAGTGAGAAAACCTTGAGTGTCAGAAGCGGTGAGGGGCAGACCCTGACATACAAAACCACCGGGGTCTCTGGGGAGGGGGTGGCCACGAGGGAGGAGCACACAGCTTACAAAATAACCTGGTTTCTTTTAAAGTCTATCTAACATATGCGATTTTTGTCAAACCAAACTTGTGAGGCGTTTGGCTAGTTTATGTGCATGACTTGAAGCCCCTAATCGACCTACGACGCCCACACACTGGCCACGGGAGTAAAGAGGGGCAGGGGCCTGGCGTCCAGGCGGGCGGGTGCAGGTCTGCCGCTCCAGCGGCTCCTCGCTCCGGGCCTTGGCTGCAGCCCGGCCTGACCTTCCAGGTTTCCCTGGCAGGAGATCAAAGCTCCGAAGCCACAAACACTGCTCAGAACTCTGAGGCCCCGCGGCCAGCCCCTGGGGTCCCTCCCGCTCCGCCCAGGGGCAGCCCCCGCCCCCGCCCCCCTGCTTCCACGCCCCCAGCCCCGCCCACGACCCAGCGGGGCCTGCCTTTGGGGGCGGGGTCCCGGCCGGCCTTCTCTGACCCGACTCAGCAGCGGCGCCCGCCCGTCCCACCAGCAGAAGGTATTTCTCGCCTTAATTAAAGTCATTAAGCCTCCAAAGGCTCCCGTCGGCTGATGGCTCTGAGCTCCCGAGCGAGGATGGTGCACTAAGTCCTACTTAAGATTATGCTGATCTCTTTGGAGACATGGTGCAGGGAGAATCCAGCGGTTCAGTTAGTGGTTACGGCTGCCTAAGTTTATAAACAGTGTTATTTATTCTCAAAATATGTAGCAGCCCCACTTAATTTCTCCTAATTAAAGGAACCGACAGAAAAGAGGTGTCCGAGGCCGTGTCACGGCGCCATTACACAGGTCGGTACCCTTTTCACAATCAGAAAATACTGGGTGTCAAACGGAAATGCATTTCCCCAGATCTTAATCTTAAACATAGACATTGAGACCAGTTCCAAGAAACACAGTGACCCTCTTTGTGTTAACACCTGACAAAGAGCACGAAAACCCCAGGAAACCTGTCCACACCCTCCTTTCCAATGCGACTGCTGGGTAAAGAAGGGATGTTATGGGAAAATGTCTGCCTGGAAGAGAAACTTCTGGAAGAACTTGTTAGCTGCTATGTTGGGTTGAGTTTCCAGAAGTCCCAGCCAAATCAGAGTCCAGCAACTCAACTTCAAAAAGGGACCGCTCCCCCCTGCATATGGCAGCCAACACTTGTTTAATACAAACACGTGCTGATTATGCGGGGGAATTAGGCCTAAAAGGTACACCGCCTGCAGTGCGGACACCCTGCAGCCTCCCTTCTGTGATGGGCTGCAGGGCAGGCTCCCCTGAGAGCTGAGCCTGTCCCTGCCAGAGCAGCCAGCAGGGGCAGACTAGTTCTCAACCCTGGTCCACTGAGGAGGCAAGGGGAAGAATTTTAAAACACCCATTCCTAGGCCCCACTCCCAGAGATGGTGCGTTCATCAACCTGGAATGCAACCCCCATCGGCTATATATTTAACGTTTGCAAATTTTTTTTTAAAATTACAATATTTATTGAGTTGATTTTTATTTAATAAGCCCATGTGTATCGGTTCCCCGTCAAACATAAGACAACACAGCACACCTACCACCGAATGACCAAAAATCCTGTTACCGTCCACAGGACGCCCATCCTCCCTGGGTTCCGTCTTCCCTGCTGGTAACCTCGATTCTATTGCCGATGTCCAAGGGTTGGTTCTTTTTTTGTCTGTTCTTTTTCTTTGTTACTTTATATTTCACATGAGTGAGCTCATCCGTTATTTATTTTTCTGCTCCTGGCTTACTTCAGTTAGCAGCCGTCATAACCTCTAGTTCCATCCATGTTGTCACAAATAGCAGAATTTCATCTCTTCTAAGGGCCGCATACTATTCTACTGTGTATACCATGTCCGTTTTTATCCGATCACCTGACATGGACACTGAGTTTCCCATTCTTGGCTGTTGTAAATAATGCCGTAATAAACATGGGGTGCATATGTCTCTCTAGATTCTTGTTTTTATGGTTTTGGGGTAAATCTTTGGAAGTGGATGACAGAATCGTACGTGATTGCCATGCTTAATTTTTTGTGAACCCTCCATGCCAGCAGCAATATATTTTCCACGGTGTCCTCAGTTTTAAAATTCAGGAGGCACGGGGGAGGACCACTGAGGGCTAAACTGGATGAAGCCTCTGGGCTAACTGTCAAATGCACATTCTGGGGTGCCCTGCTCCTGGTGTGGGGGAACTGGGGTGGGCCCTAAAGCTATCTAACCAGCACCCCAGGCAGTATGCATGCAGAGGCACAGGGAAGTGTCAGAGAACTCCTGAGTCAGGTGGTAAACGGAAAGACTGGTATGGTTTTCTTTTATTATTCTAGTAAGAGCAAGGAACTCTGGGTGAAAGAATTCCGGGATACCCGAAGCAGGCTTGGCCTAACACTGAGCGGGCTGGGAGAAGAGCTAACAACTAGACACTACCCTTCAACTTCACATGCTGCTTCCCGAAGACCTGGAGCTCAGGTCCACTTCACGGCTGGAGGCTCAGCGCTCACGCCACTTGCCCAGGCTCACAAGGCCGCAAAGAAGAGAACGGACATTTGACCTTCGCCTCTCACCTTAACCTCAGGGGCAATAAATACTCATGTGGTCGTGGGGGTGTCTAAACTCCAGCGGGAGGGAGACGTGTGCACGAATACAAACATGGACGCGGAAACTCAAGGATCTCTGAATAGTTCTTGTAAGTACTGCACATCCCAATCCCACAAGGAAATTCCTGACAGCTCTTAGGGTTAGGACCCATTTCGACGTCCTCACCTTTAAAATTCCCTTCCCAAATGCCATGCAGCTCATAGTCAACAGAAAGAGGTAGTGGAAAGTTGTTTCTGTACAGCTTGAAAAGCTCAAGTCTGTTTTGTCAGATTACTTCATTCAAAGGGGTTAGATCCCTTGCCATTTTAGCCAATGTGAGCTCACAAAAAGCACAACTTTCATCTTTTATACTTAAGGATCTACACCTACGTTGTTTCAAAAGGGTCCCCGCTATACCCGGTTTTATTGACTCCTTGCATCTATGACTTTGTATTAGTCGAAGAATGAGAAAGTTCCATTATGTCCCATCTCACACCAAAATCCTTTACAGCGGCAGGACCAAGCCTCTCTAGAGAAGGGCAGTCGCAACGCGCCCTCAGCCCTGCTATGCCTATCTCGGTACAGTTAGATGACTCCCCAACCAAAGCGGCCTGAAGAACACATCTGAGGGTGACCTGTGAAAGGGAGGGTCACCCAAGTCCTTTTGGCACTGCCGTGAGAGGGAGCTGTCACTTCACACTGCATGGGTCACTCGCAGACAGAAAGACCCTTCTCTGATTCAGTCTGTGCACCTGTGCAACAGGGATGGATAGTAACAGGGTGGGGACAGTCACTGGGAAACTACATGAGAAGATGCCTGACACGTGTGTGCTTAGGTCACGGCACAGACGCTCTGCGTGTCGCCTTTGGGCACCTGGCCCTTTCCTTGATCGCTTTTGTGCACAAGTCCTCTACTCCCAGGAAAGAGCGCCGGGCTGCCCTGTCTGTCCCTCCTGCAGGCCTGCTTCTCACAATGGCACTCAGAGGCAGGGTGACTAGTGCCTTGAAGGGCTCTGGAAGGGAAGTGACTGGCTGCATATCCAGACACACAGGGACATTCCAGTTGAGAAATGAGTAAGAAATGAAGAAACGCGGCCAGTGGCTGTCCGTCCAACAGCACAGCTGAACGTCCCAGAGACTGAGGGGCACTGACGGGGTGTGGAATTGGCTTCGGGGGCTTTGAGAGCTCCTTGGGTTGATTCTCGGGCACAGCTAAGATGGCTCACCACAAAACTTCCTCAGACGGTCAGAAGAGAGGGGCTGGGCAGGGACTATGCTGCTTAATCCATCAGTCCCTGTTCCTCCCCTCCAAGGATTAATTACCAGATTCTTTTTTGGCTACACTTGGTTTCCAGAAACCTACGTATGCTATTCTAACTCAGACTTAAAGAAAGCCTTCGATAAAAAGAAAAATGAGCTGCTTCTGATTGAGTTCCTTCTGATGTCTGGCTATGGAAAAGACAACCCTCAAAGCAGAAGCTTGGGTCCCCCACAATCAACTATCACCTGTACCCTGAGGTTGCCAGCCCCTAGCATGACACCTGGAAACCTGCAGGCAGCAAGTGTTGGGGGCACAAATGCCGGGGGCAGGGGCTGTGGTAGGGAGCAACCATTTTCCCTACTCAGGGTAAGCTTCTGGGGTTCACAGCAGAGGCCTTCCTAGCTCCCTGGGTCTAGGCCTCTGGCCTCTTCTCCACAGGGGTCCCAGGAACTCAAACAAGGTGCCTCTACCCCTGCTCTGGCTGAACAGAACATTAGGCTGCAAGTTCCAGAAGAGTCTTTTTTATAACAGGATGATTTAAAAACATTTTTGAAAAAATGATAATCTCATTATTTCAAGTTTAAGTTCTATTTCACAAAACTCATACTTTTTTGAATTAAACCCTCAAATACACTGAGTTGAGTTTTCTAAGTCACTAAGCTGGGTGGGATCACAACTGGTCAACAGCTACTTCTTTCCAAGGTCATGATGGTGTTTACCATTAGGGTTAATTCTAATGACAGAGACTACGGGTGTGGAGGGGGTACTGGCTATAGCACTGAGGTCATGAGTTAGGCTAGAAAAGAGTATAAATTAAACTAGAAAGGCCCTATTGTAGCATTCAATTCAAAGAACAAGCCTGATAACCCTTTTCAGGCCAGTGAGATAAAGGCTGTGTAAGGCTACACTCTTACTTTTTCCACATGCATTCCTGTGTTCAAGAATAGTCCTCATAATGGTGATGATGATGGAAGGGGAAGAAAAGCGCAACAGGCGCTGCCCCTGCACGTCCCTCAGGTCAAGAACAGACAGAGCTGGAGAGCCCAGATGCTCGTAGGTCCATAGGTATGGACCAGGTATCGGGTTTGCAGCTGTGGCACTTCCTGCTCCCAGGTTCAGTGTCATCTGTGCTACTCTGTTGGGGCTGCAAGCAGTGTGTGTTGGGGAGTGGGCTGGGGGGCCTGGAGGCGGTGGAAGGCTGAGCTCTTAAATGTGCTGCTCTTGCAACCTCCTGAGTTCAAGAAATTGATGAAGCCAGAGCAACAAGGGAACGTGTTAGAGCTTAGCAGTGGGACCACCTCGAAGGCGTTTGGGAAAAGACGGGCTTGCACAGGGGTGCTGTGCAGCATGGGTGAGCGCCAGGAAGGGCTTCATGGACACCAAGCTGCTGGAATGAAGAGGAAGGGAAGGCTGGCTGGGAGCTAGGCACCCGAGGTGCTAGTTGAGAAGGCAGACCCTGCGGGCTCCGTAACACCACACGGAGGAGAGGTTTCCAAAGATGACACTTGGCTGCATAGTGATTATGCATTAGAGTTCACTGGCAAGGCCATCATAAACAGGGACGACTCCTTATGAACTCATCTTTCGGTAGCAGTCGGCATAGCCACAGCTAGTTTCTGGCACACAGTGTCCATCTGGTGCAAACCATCCCTACAATTTACTGATGTTCTGGATCATTAATGGAAATATAATTTTCTTGGGAAGGGGTTCCCTGAGCCCTACACACATTTCAGTCAGGTGGCCATGTGCTTCTAGGCACAAGCTTAGTTCTAAGTGACTTTCCTGAGATTTATTAATTTAGCAAATATGTATGTTTGACAATACAATCACATGCCATAAAGATCTGGTCCCTCTACTCATGGCACCCTAGCTGTCACACTAGGGACCTGCAGGCACAGCAAGAAATACTTGCACCAAGGGAGGGAAGGCAGGAGGGAGGAAGGTTCAGCCAACAGAATCTGCAGAGCTTCCACTGACGTCGGCCCTTGGCCAGAGACCCCGTGAGCAGCGCGTCTCAGCAGCGCGGGGTGGCTGCCGCAGAACCCATGCTCAGCAAGAGTTCCACCAGCCGCTCCACGTGAACTCTCACATCCGACAAAAATAGCTGGACAATTATGGTCTTAAGAAGGCAGATTAGTTTAAAGCTTGATAGCCCTTTACAGTGAAAAATTAAAATAAAAAAAGCAAAACCAGACCCAACAGTTAGTGACTTTAAAAGGCATTACAATGAAAGAATGAACCACAGAAAGGTGGGGCTGGGCTGGATTGCTTCCTTTGGTCAATAATAGGTCGATGACTGTGTCATTAAGAAAAGGACTTCTTGCAAAGGAACAGCTTAATCCCAGGAAAAGGAAAGAGTAAAAAGGTTACATTAAGGGAATCAGGGATAATCTCTATCAATCACCCAGAGCCTTTCCTGTTGGGGAAGTCTCAAAAGATGAACAGGAAAAGAGCTGGGTCACGGTCCCGGTGCTTCGCTTTGTTTTATGATCGGGGGTTTTGGCAGTCTGGCTTGTGGGTAAGCGGTGAGAGCTCAAACGACAAGTGCTGTGTAAGGCCGCAAGCAAGCGGATCACGGGCGGGAATGCCAGCACTGGTTCCCGAAACCCCTGACATTCAGGCAGGTGGGGGACCAGCTGGCAGCGTTTTAAGGTTAAACAAATCAAACTGCATACGTTCCAGGTGGGCTGCCATTTGGAAGGCCCACCAAGCCAAGTGCAGCAGAGGCCCGGCCCAGGAGCTGAAGCGCCCAGTGGAAGTACCACCCGGTGCTTGTGCCAAGGGACAGAGGGGTCTCAGGCAATAGTGGCAGGACTATGATCTGCCTGAATTAATGCCTCTGAGTCCTGGAACGGGATTAAAGAGCACCTAGTCCCATGTCCTAGGTTTGTAAAGGATGCAGTGACTTCCCGAGGTCAGAGTATGCTGGCAGCAGGGGAGGGCATTCAACGCACCGCCCGACGACCGCATCCTGTCAGCCCTGCCCCCCAATTCTTCAGAGTCCGTCGAGTTTTGCCAGTTTTTGTTTTTGTGGAAAACAAAAACTCAGGGGAATCTAATATCAGCTTTTCCAAAATAACTGAAATACACATTTAGCTAGCACCTATTAGGAAGAGCATAAATATTTTGTGTATTCTAGCAATCATTACAACAGTCTGACATAAGAGATTTGAAATCAAGCATTTAAGAATTAAAAACACACACACAAAACAATCATGCAAGGAAGAAGGATGTGTTCATGGACTAGCTAGAGACAGGTGGATGGCAGCTTAGAAAGATGCTAGAATCTTGAAAAGACGTGTAAATCAAAACCATTTCAAATGTACCAGCTGACTTCACTATAAAGAAATCCTAAATTTTGCAACAGTAACAGAAACCCACCAACTTCCCCCACCTACTCAGGCTGCTGTTTCTGGGATTAGGATGTCTGCATCACTCACAATTATAAAACAGAGTTGGCTGATGCCAGAGCTTCTAGCAGCGTACCCAACCCTGCTATTCCACTGCTTGCACCGTCCCAGTCTCCTCCTCACGACTTCTCATGACATCCCCTCCTCAGATCTGGTGGATCTGCCACATCAGACAGGATAGGATGATGGGCAGAAACCAACCAAGACGACAAATACGGGGCTTCCCAAGCGTGGTCTTACTTCAGTGTTAGCCTCGGGGAAAGAGCACCTGGGATTGAGTCCCGACAGTCAAGAGGAGGTGAGGTTTGGGGGTCACATTAACAGCTCATAGCTGAAGTTACAGATTAACTAGTCACTGGCATTGGTTGGTTAATGTATAATTTGTAGGTAACTTCAATAGTCCTGTCCCATGTTGAGTAAAAAATGCAGTGTTCCCTTTCTTAATTAAAACTGAAAAATAGAAAAAGGAATGAACATTGATACATATACCCAACGTGGCTGAATCTCCAAGCAACTGTGCTGAGTGAGAGAAGCCAGATTAAGAAGCACATACTGTATGATTTCACTCATATAAAATTCAAGCTGTAGTAGGAGAAAGTAGATAATGGTTGTCTGGGAACTGGGGAGGGACGTATTTCAGAAGGCCCCAAGGGAACTTGAATCTGTTCATTATCCTGATTGTGGTGACGGTTTCATGGGCGTGTGTATAAGTCAAAAGTTACCAGATTGTACACTAAATAAGTGCAGTTTACCGGATGTTTCTTTAATAAATAAACAAAAACAGAATTGTAAGGTAACCCACAAATATTCTTTCCCATTATTATCTTTATTGCTTAAAAGCAAAACTTTTATGTCACTGACTATCATGTGAATGCTGCTAATTTTAGTTCATGTAGGACAACTCTAAAGCCAGTTTAAAAAGCTACCCAGACCGGTGCACCCCTATGGCTCAGCGGCTAAGAGGCTGACTACGTAAAGCCCAAGGACCCAGGTTTGGGACCCAGGGCCGGGGAGGGGGAAAAAGGAAATTATCCACACTAAGCAAGAGAATATTTTCTTCTAATATCTAAAAATGTGTCAGCAGTATAAAACAAAGTCCCCCTCAATTAATACAGATGAATAGGAAAATTAGACTAGCAGCATGGCGGCCACACGAGCTCCAGGGAGCAGGCAGACCCCAGGTCAGCAGGCACAAGGGAATAGTACAACGTAAGATCGGGGTTGTGTGTGTGTTGGGCTAAGTCTGTGCACTTGCCACTGCTATCCACAGTGAGGCGGGCCCAGTGGCCTGAGGCTTGATTCTTTTTTCCTGCACCCCCAACTCTGGGGGTCTTGAACCTCCTAGGTCCATGGCTTTCACAGTCTGAGAGTCACCCACTGGAGTCACAGGGGGCGTGTCTGTGGGATGTTTTAATTTTTGCATTGCTCGTTCCATCACTTTATATTGATGCCCTTGGGCAAGTCATCTCATACCTGGTGCTCAGCTTCCTCATCTGAAGACCTGGCTCAGTGATAGGACTTTGCAGGGTTGTGAGGACCAAATAAGTTCATGGGTGTAGGCATGAACTTGGCACAGGCAGGGCACACAGCAGGCACCGACTAATGGTGGCCGCGAGGACTCCTCACTGGTCTCGTCTTCAGTGAGAACGGCACTCCGGGGTGCGTACCGCTGCAAACCAGACAATGCTGCTTTGAGAGAGGGAACTCAGGCTTGAGTTTGAACAGGGTATAGCAATTGTTTTTAGTAACTGCTTTAGTTTAATGTCATAAATGGGAGTGGCATTGTTTTCCCCTGCACTACTTTTCGCTTTTATCTAAAGGTACAATTAGATGGGCCTTCAGAATTTAAATTGTTCCATTGTGATCTGCAATCCTTCCAGGCTTAGCCGGGAGTTTACAGGATTGACCGAAGAATCAAATGGCCCCTCCTGCCAAGTGTTACAAGAAGCTCACACTTAATGCCGCAGATTGAAAAAAATGGCCACAATACTTGGCAGCAGAGTTTATTTCTCCACTTCTTGAATCTCGGCTTCATCAGGTGACTGGCTTTAGCCAATGGCACATTAGGACATGCGCACACAGAGGCCTGAGAAGTGTCTGTGCACTGGGCTTGCCCTCTTTCGTTGCTGGGAATTCTAATACCATCACATGAAGAAGACTGGACTAGCTTCCTGGATGAGGAGAGACCAGGTGCTGAGAGGACACAGCAGTTCCAGAGGAGGTCCCAGAGGACCACCAGTGGACCACAGAGACCAGAACTGCTCAGCTGGCCCACAGAATCATGAACACAAGAATGCAGTTGCTGTTTTGGAGGCACTGGTTCCAGGGTGGTTTGTTACGCCGCAGAAGCTACCTGATGCGTCTGTGCTAACTGACCTCACGAGGTCCTGCTACCTCACCTGGCTGTCCTCTGTGCGATCTCACAACCCTGCTTGCATCTGCTGTGCACCTGAGTCTGTCTCTTATCTTCAGGTTCCTTTTGCGGACTCTCATGTACACGGTCCCTCTCATACACTGCTTACCTCTGGAAATTTCTGGACACTAATGTCCTGCTTACACATTTCTCTACAACTCCTCTCCAGTCTCGTCTCTTTTATTGGCTTTCCCCTCTCTTCATCTCTTATTTCAAGCTTTCTGGGACATCCTATGCTGGCCCCTTTTCTCTCCCTAAACACACTCATTCAGACTCTGCACACACACTCCCACCTAATGATTTCCAACTTTTATTTTCAGCCCTGACTCCTTTCCTGCATTCCAGGGCTTCAACTCAATGTAACCAGAATCCAAGTCACCATGTTTCTCTCAAACCTACATTACTCGTCTCAGATTAATGGAACTGGCATTGTGTGACTGTAGAGGCCAAGCCCCCTTGCTCTCCCTGCAGAAGTTTTTACCCCATCACTACCCTCCACCCCAGACTGCGCTCAGCTCCACTCTACAGTGAGTCCCTCTCAAGCAGGTTCTCCCACTGCAGTCCCGCTATCCTGGTATTATAACAGCTTCCTCCCCCCAGTTGACTTTTCTAGTTCAACCCATATATGATGTCCAGAGTTTCCTCCTTGTCCTTTTCAGAATCAAGTCCCAACTGCCTGTCTTTATTGTTCCAGATTCACCTTAGTTTGGACGCAGCCTACCTGGCCTACCTCTTCCCCTGCTGAACGTCCCAAGCGCTGTACCCTCCAGACACATAGCTGCCCCATTTCTGAAAAATTAACAGACACCTTCTTGTTTGAGTTACTTTGTTTTAACCTTAGTCACTCTCCAGGATCCTTCTCAACCTCTCAAACCCACCTTTCTCTGCCAAGATTTGTCCAGTGTTTCCAGAACGATCTCTATACCACCGTGGCCTCTATGTAAACCCCCCTTATGAACATTTACCTCACTAACTTGGAATGATGGAAGGAATATAAGCTTCCTGTTCTTTGTGTCCAGTCGACCTAGGATGGCTGCATGTCCTGTCCTTAGCACACCCAGGACAGTCCTGGCTTATACTCGTCTTCTACAGTTAATAATGACAGCATTTCCTTCCATTCTCGAAAGTGTCCCAACTTGGATAACAAATTATACGGTCACTGTACATTGGTTTTAGATGATTTACACAAATCAGAGACATGAAAGAAGCCTGCTAATCCAACCCATCTTGGAAGCTTCTTCACGTTTACTTCTGGACTGTCAAAAACGACTGGTCTGTGCGCCCACTTCATTCAACCCTCCAGAGACAACCTCAGTGGTATTATCCTGGCAGTTTAAGATCAAACCGTGGAGAATCAGGTGCCCAAAGGGACCAGGCCTAGGATTGCCGACCATGGGAATGCCGCTACCGTGTGAGGGAGGCCGAGCGTGAGCATGCCCGTCTGATGGCGGCAGCTCCCACATAGCCCAGGCCACCCTTAGCGAGAGGACCGGACGGGCACCAGCACTGCCAGACAGGACTTTCTCAAAAAAACGTAGACATGTGGATGTTTATATTAAGCTTTCCCATTAAGAGGTTGAAAACTAATGGATACAGCACGCAGGTGCACTCCATGTGGCCAGTGCCTCCGGCTTAGGTCTTCAGCAAATCCACAGGCCTCAGCCCAACGTGGGGAATGGAAAGAGATGAGTGGGCTCCAGGGGAGTGTGTGGTGGGGGTGAGTCCGCCCCCTACTCCCTCACCAGCTCTGCTCCAAAGACCACTGCAGGGGCAAAGTGCTGCTGCTGTGTGTCTGGAAAATAGGGACCAAACAAGCTTTCTTTCTAGGCAAGTGTTACCTCTCTTTCCCACTTCCTTCTCTTGCTGAGAACGTGCGGTAAAGGCAGCGTTCCTGCACCGCTGGGAGCACCCTACGAGTCCGGAGGCTTCACTGGGGAAGGAGGACTCTCCAGCTGAAGTCACAACGCTCTGAGGTTTAGCTGCCCCACTCTGCTCACAATGCTCCCAAACATAAGCCCGCTCTACCAAACCTGGGCGAAGTCTTTAAATCAGAATAGGGAAACGTCTCACTGAAACTCCATAGTTAATCAGTAAACATTCTTCAACACTAAAGGTTTCTCAGAGATTAAGGAACAAATACATCTCTGTTCTCATTGCCTGTAACAAACAGGTAATGTGCAAAAACCCTTACATTCAAGTTCTCTCGAGTCTCACTAAATTAACCCTTAAATTTAAGTCCCTTAAATTAACCTCCACTGAACAAGTGAAAGGATGGCCCTGTTCAGGATTTTTCTACTATAATTATTCATTGTTAGTAAGACTTTAAAGAACAAAGGAAGTGGGTTCTAGTAGAACCTTTTATTTGTCCGTGTTCCCACCCCTTGCCCCAGCGAAGCCTTACTTTCTCATTCACTTTTTTTCTAAAGAGAAAGTGCTCCAAGCCATTAAACCCTGTCTCTTACATGTCATCTTTCAAATCAGTCAAACACCACTTCGTCTTCCAGACATGCTTGTCATAGACTGAGGACACCTCGTTGGTCTGGCCTATAGATTTTCTTGTGAACGTGAGGTCAGTGCACTAGGAGGCTCTGCATAAACTGTGACGATGATCTCTGCCAGGACCAGAGGCATCGCTACTAACGATCAACTGACCTCTTGCAAAATCAGTTCAGAGTATAAGACATAATTCTCCTCAGCCACGCCAGTTTTGGTTTTAATCAGTGTTTTTCACTCTTTTCCTTTTTCCTTTCTTAAAGCCACCGTGAGAAGGAAAGAAGTATGAAAGGAAGGCTATCATGCAAAACAATACCCCAAAACTCAACCTCAGTTAACCCTTGGATTTCTTAGGCTACAACTAAGCATTAAAACCAGGTGGTAAATTTTAGGGAATTATTCGAATAAACGTTTTGCATACACATCCTTTTACACCATACAGAATATTACATCACTTTCAGAGGGTTTAAAAGCAGTTCAGACAAAATATTCCTGGTAATAATATGTAACATTTACCACAAATACACAGTTAACCTTGAGTGCCCTCCTTTTACACTCAGCAGGCAGGGCTCACAGGCAGCAGTGTTGGAAAAAGACAGCAGTGACAGGAGACACAGAGCATCACCTGGCAGAGGTGCTGAAGGACAGGTGATGCGGCTGCTAAGCACATGGAAGCAGGCAAGCTCGGACGTGGTGAAAGCTGTGAGGGAATGCCTTCCTCTTTTCTTCCAGGAACCCTGACTTTGGACTCCCAGCTCAAGGCAGCTACACAGAGACCCCCCCACACACCACACATGGCAACCTACAGCTAGCGTGCTGTGTGTGTTTGCATTTGCTGGTTTCCCCTACATTTCCTCTAGTGAGTCCCACGAGGCCGGGGGCTCGTCTCTTGGGTCACCGCTGTGTCACACAGTGTCTTGGATACAGGAGGTCCCTAATGAACAGCTGAATGAACTCTGAAGGTAAAGAATGTTCTACCCTGAGCTAGAAAAGGTTGCTGCGTAGAGTCAAGTTCAGCGCCTCCTTTCAGTGCAGCTGGGTGCCCGGCACCTCTGCTTGCGGTCAGCGGAGGGGCCCGCAGGACGACGGCTTGGCTATGAGCTCGCCCCACTCTGGCTCCCATACAGTGCTGGGCTGAACTCCTGTGGCTTTGGGACCCTATGAACACCACAAATCCTACCACCCTTGCCTGCCTTACACCTCAAGCAGGTGAAGGGGTTACTGCTCTTGGAGGAGGCATGGTGGGCAAGCACGGCATTGACAAATGACTTCAGACGACAGACATCAAAGATGCTACCACTATTAATAGCCTCGTTCAAAAACAATGAAAAAAGCAAAAACTGACCCTGAACCAAAGGCAATTAAGAAGGGAGGAGAGACATGATCCAAAAGCAAGATAAACGATAATCAGAATGACATTTCTTAGCTCTTCCAGGGGGACACGCTAATATCCTCACTGTTATCACAGCAGCAATCAGGACATTTTTATGACTTTATGGCAACAGAGAAGTGACCGGAGCAGAAGGAAAAATACAGGGAAAGATATTGAGGGGACAAAAATGCACTGTTTCTGCTTCCTTCTGAGCGTGGAGAGGAGACCTTTAACATCACGAACAGTGCCAGGCGGCCCTGGAAAAGGTTATCGTCAACGCCCTGTGATGCTCATGGCTGCATGTGTCAGAGAGCGGGACCTCTCCAACCCGGGCACCCGACCGGGTTCTCACGTGTGTGAAGCAAAGCAGCGTGTCCCGAGTCCGGTACGCTCAGTTTACTTCACACCATCATGCACATGCGCCTCTACAAGCAACCCAAAAATCTATGACAGAATTTGGTTCTCGACAGCTGAGTCCCTTTCTAAAAGCACTGCCATTACAAGGCTCACGGGCAGTGGCCCAAGCTGCTCGTGAGGTGCGCACAAGTGCAAGCTGACAAGGAGGTTGGTTACTCAGCCCGCTGCGGTCTGATGCAGCTTGAAACGAGCAGTGAGTGGCACTCAGCAAGGACTTTCTACGACAAGAGGTAGAGTTGCTCCCACATTCCACCATCTTTACCACCATATCCCAAAGAGCAACGCAATAAATAAGGTCATAATGGGAAGGTTCTTTTTTATCTTTTTTTTAAAAGAATGTGGCATCTAAAAACAGCATTCTTTTCACTCCTGGATCCTGTTTTCCAATGACTTTAAGTACTTTCTACAAGTCCCATGGAAAACTAAACCAAGACTGAAGTTGGATGAGGGACAGTTTCTAGCACTGAAAGGATCCTCTTCACAGTCATCATTTTGCTGGGCCATTTTTCTCCAACGAGCTGCAGCGGCCTAACCACAAGCCCAGATCTGAAAAAAGAAACATCCTGGGATTCCCTGAAACCTAACTTTAGGCAGCATGAGCAAGCGGAGGACTTCTGGGAAGCAAATGCAGCAGACACATCCGTCCGGCATGTGACCACCAGGAATGGGCGGCTCTTCAGCGGAACTCAGTTTCTCACCAGCGGGGTTGTAGGCTGCTGCTCAGGCAGCCGCTGTCAGTCTGTCCCGCTACATGCTGCTCGCTGGCTCGGCTTCTAATTCGAAGCACAGGGCCGGCGTGGAGAGCGGAGCCAAGCGGACAGAGCAGGGCTGAAGCTACCTTGGGACCCGGTCAGTCGTTTGAGGACTGCAGATACACCTCCTCCCTGTCACACAGCTGATTGTGCACGAAGACTCGCTGGACAGAGCCAGCCTGGGGCTCTGCATGAAGCAGCTGCTCACAGACTCCTCCTTCCTGTATTCGACTCAAAAATGTCTAACTTCCACTTAACAATTTTTGAGTCATTTAGGCACAAGTACCCTGTACTAAGCAGTGAACTTACTGGCAAATACATTAACAGTCCTCGAGCGCACATGAAAGTACTCAGGCACACAAAATTCTCACATCCTCCTCCCATGCACACCAACGCGAGAGATGTGGCACTGGCGAAGATCAGCTACCCTGAAAGGCTGAAAAGACCTATCACTTGTCCTTGTTTTTGTTATCTAGAATCGTCTAACATTGGGTCTTTAATTTACCCACAAGACAACTCTGCTCATTCACTTGGCTTTCTAGGACAAAGAGAAACTAAAATGAGCCAGATCAGTTCGCAGTCCCTGAGGGTACCTGGATGGGTTGGTGATAGACCCACAACAAAACAAAACAGAAAACTAGTATGTGCAGGTTCTCCACATATGTGTTACTTCGGGAGAGTCTCAGAATGAGGAGGCAATCAATTTGAAAGAGAGCACGCTCTACGCATGGCTTAGAACCAACAGGTGAAGTCTTGTCAAGGCTGAAGAGCTAAGACTAAAGTCGCCTGCCTCAAATCTACCACTGGCCTCGGTGCCTGAGAGCGGCAGCTCTCCTGCCTGCTCTGCGTTTTGTTCACACTCCGGTTTCCCTTGGGGCCTGAAGAATTCACTTGCAGTCTAAGCATGGATGTGAGAGTCTCGTGGGGTGAGGGGCAGCATGGGACCCAACTTGGCCAACAACTTCAAACGCACACACGGCCAATCCAGGTGACCCAGCCTCTCGGGACCAGACCAAGCTCTTTGTTTTGGGTTAGGCTGGTGGCAGGGTCCTCCGGCTGTGGTGGGCCCACATTGTCGGCTTGTTGCTTCTTTCCCAAAAGAGGATCTTGTTACAAAGAGAAGCTGGAAATTTCTTTGCACACAAGCAGAGACATGGCTGGCCCTGCAAAGGCCCCAGGGTAAGGATTAAAGAAAAACAAAATAGAAACCCTTCCATCTCTAATTAGGGTCTTCATTTGCCAAAGTGCCATTCCCCAGCAGGAGGATCTACATTCAGGCCGTTGCTTGGAGTTACTTGGAAAACGTCTCCCAGCAGGTTGGTTCCTCGGTTCAGACTCTTTTGAGCCAACAGTTTCTGGTTACTTGGAGGAGAGCTGCTTGCATATTGTTTTAACTGGCCTGGCTTCTGCAGCCAGCTTAGCTGTGTGAACAATCTCCCATTCAGAATTCAAAGATAAAAGCACAGTTTGGTTGAAAAATCTTTTTTTTTTCAAACTTGGGAATTATAGGGTTTGGAGCTAGCATTATTTCTCTCATACACAAGAGTGTTTTTCCCCCCTGCTTTGGTTCATAGCCAGCAAAGGCTGCATCTTGGAGTCCAGCCAGCTGCCAGCCCCCACTTCCTCGCCATTCACACCGTGGGGCTGGTGGCAGCTGGCCATGGAGACACACAGGAGTTCCCCATTTGCAAGAGGTTGACCACAGAATGGTGTAGCCAGCTTGCTGGACCCCTGCGGCCAGCCTAGGCACCTTCTGTGCAGCTCCGTACCACTCTTTGTATCCACAACAGAACATCTTCTAACTGGGAGCCTGGCTCAGGACACAAGACTTCTCTTCCTTTCTGGAATTCTCAGGATAATAATGGTAAATTATAAACCAAGACTGAGAAGTGAGATTTATTTGTGTAACATTCTACGGGGCGGCGGGGGGGTGGGGTGGGGTGGTGAAGAAGCACAAAAAAGAGAGAAGACACCAAAGTGAGAGAGAAATTACACTTCGTCAAGACTAAAAACTTTTTTTTTAATTAAAGGATATCTATCAACAGGGTGAAACTGAATCCACATAAAAGGAGAAAATATTTGCTAATCATACACTGGATAAGGGATCAATATCTAGAATATATAAAGAGCTCCTACAACTCAACAACAACAAAAAAATGTCGTTAGCAAACTGACAAGTATTTGAATAGTTCTATTCAAAGCAGATGCTCAACATGCACTAATCATTAGGAAAATGCTACAAATTGAAACCACACAACCACCCTGTGAGATGGCTTTTGTAAAAAAGCAAAATGCCATGCCCATGTAGGCTAGTGGTTTGGTCCGCTGCCTTCAGCCGGCAGCACACTTACAACCCAAGGACCTAGGTTTACGTTCTGGGGCTGGGAGAACCACCAAGATGAACCAACTAAGTAAAAGAAATAAAGTGCTTCTTCCTCCTCTCTTGCCCCCTGGCTGCCTATGCTTGCTTTCATTCCTGCCTGTCCCTTGCCCTTAAAGAAAATCTGTAAACTATGATTCAAATCTCATTAAAAACAAAAACCAAAAACAAAACAAAGGAAAACAAAAAAGCACTCAGGAAAAACAAGAAGTGTTACTGGGATTTATAGACACTGAAACCTCTGTACATTGCTGGTAGGAAGGTAAGACGGTGTGAATGTTGTGGAAAACAGTATGGTGATTCCTTGAAGAATTAAGCATTATCATGTGATCCAGCCGTTCTATTTCTGGGTACATACCCGAAAGAATTGAAAGCAGGGGTCTTGAGACATGTGTACAATGTGTTCAGAGTGGCATTACTCATAATAACCAAAAGGTAGCAACAAGAACCCAGTGTCTGTCTATGGCCGAACGCATAAATACATGTGGAGTATTTGGTTGGTGGCTATTCAACCATAAAAAGAGGAAATTCTGATACATGCTACAACATGGATGAAAGCTAAAGACATTATGCTAAACGGAAAGCATTTTAAAAAGGATAAATATTATGATTCTACTATGAGATACCTAGAATACTCAAATTCACAGAGGTAGAGCAGAATGGGAGTTGCCAGGGGCTTCAAAGAGGGGGAAAGAGAGGTAGTATTTACAGAGTAAGAATTTCAGTTGGAAAACATGAAAAAGTTCTAGAGCTGGACGGTGGCAACGGCTCTACAGGATGTGGAAGGACTCAGAGTCGCAGAAATGTGCGGCTCAGTCACACAGCAGCGCAGCACAGCGGTGTCCAAGCTGCGGCTCTCTTCCCAGGCCAACACACATTCTGCCCAACACGAGGCTCTTCGTGCTCTCCTCAGAAACGCCTTCCCTATCAAGCAAGGCATCAGGCACTCTGACCAGCCCTGGGATGTGCCATGATACCCCAGGAGCTCTCCGCTCCTGTTAGCTCCTGAGATTTCTACCTCCATTCTCTCCTCACCCCAAACGCATCCATTCTTTTTTAAAATTGATTTCTTTCTTTTACTGAGAGAGCGCTGCATACAACACTACCCGGTTTTAAGGCATCATCACAAATCAGGATCCAGAGATAAACGTTAAGCTCACTGACAACAGTCGAGTTCTGTCCTTTACTGTGTAACTGGCCTCTGACTTGACCTGCACCCTCCTGTCCCTTATGGCAATCACAGTTTTGATCCAATAGACTAAAAATTCCTTTGTTGTTTGATATGATTAATTTGATTGTTTGGTTTCTCTATAGCCCATATAGAAATGAAGTCATATGATGTTTTTCTTTCTCCATCTGACTTATCTCACTTCCCTCTGGGTCCATTCACGTTGTTGCAAACAGCAAGATTCCATCTTTTGTGTTATAGTTAAGTAGTATCTTGTTGTGTATAAATAACACATCTTTATCTGCTCATGTGTCAGTGAGCACTTGGGTTGTTTCCAGTTCTTGATTACAGTAAATAATATTGCAAGTAAGCATGAGGGTTTACCCAGATCTCTTGAAATTCGTGTTTTTGAGTTTTTCAGGTAAATACTTAGAAGTGGGATAATGGGATAGTATGGAATTTCTGTTTTCAATATTGTGAGGTTTCCATAATGACTGCACCAATTAACACTCCTACCAACAGTGTATAAGGTAAACCCATCCATTCTTCTTTCTTTTTTGTTTTTATTTTAAAGGAAAGGTACAGGCAGAAATGAAGGTGAGTACGCAGGCAAGCAGGAAGAGAAAGGAGGAATAATTTTATTTAGTTGTTCATCTAGGCCAAGGCACGCCCCCATCAAGTCTTAAAAATTCATCTTCATCTTTTTTACTGATATTTTCCCTGCTAATGCACTATTTACTGATCCAGACTTTCAGGAGAAAGAAGTGTCTAAGTGAAGGCAGGCAGGAGTCTACCCTTTCTCTCTCCGTGGTGGTACCTACAGCACCTGGAAGGGTGGCTAGACTACCGTGGACAATCCAAAGCTGCTTGCTAAGCATCAAGGGACCAAGGCAACAAGGGCAAAGGAATGTTTGGATCACTGCAGTTCTGAGACCTCAGGGAAACTTAGAGTCTCTTCGTGTCCACAACTTAAATTACAAACCTTAGCTCAATAATTGAATAAACTGTCTTGGTTAACAAAAGAGATTAGCACAGCCACAAAAACGAACGAACAACAGAAATGAATTAAGGAATCAATCATGAGTGGTGGGTGAGAGATCAACTTCCTTAGTCCTTTTATAAAGCAGCCAGCAAGAACAGTCAAAATATAACTGATGAAAAACAGAACCTTCTTCTGAAGAACCAATAACTTCAAGTCAAGAGCCATCACCAAAGTACTCCTCCCTGCATGGGTCTGAAGGAGACCCAGGCCAATGCATGCCCCTCCTCTGTCGATTCTGTCCCAAGATCTCACAGAAAGAAAGCAGTGCTTATTTATTCAGCCTTGAGTCACGTCTAAATTAGATGGCTACTGGGGAGAAAGGAAAGACATAAACCCAAAAGGTTCAAGTGATTCAACCCCAAACCCCTCTTTTGTAGTGTCTTCAAGACTCATGTCTGATGCCTAAAAGAGCCAAAGTCAATCATGCCACCATTAATTTCTGTAGGTCAGGTTTATAAAGAATCTTGCGGTGAACCACAGCAGTTCAGTGGCTAAGGTGCAGGCCACGGACAGCACGATGACCTGGGTTCAAGATCGGGAGCTGGGGTAAGGGATAAAAACAAACCAAAAGCAAAAGAACCTGGTGAGCGTTAGCTCAGAACACGGACTGAGCAAAGCCATCACCATCAGGGAATATATATGGGGGCACAGGGCAAACTCATCCCCAGAGGGTTCAAAGTCTGTGGAATGGTGCTTTAAAACATGCAGTCATGGTGCCCGAGCCAGAGCCTGAATAGTCAGAGCCTTCAACTCTTGCCAGTAAGAATACGGTTTGGAGCATGTCTTCTTGCCCTCCAAAGGGACTCAGTGACGATGACATTCTTGAATCTGGGGAAACTGCATCACCCTCATATGCCCTTTCTCATCATCTGAACATACAAATGAGATATAATTTCAGACACTCTTACAAAAGAGAAATAGAAAAGGGGTAAATGAGCAAAAGAAAAAGAGGAGGCACGATCAAAATATCATACAAGGCAAAGATCGGCAGCAAATTAAAAGCTGCATGAAAGAAACAAGAGATTTTAAACAGGTCCACTTCAGTGGGACTTTTCTTTGGTTCACTTGTTAGGCTCCTAAGAAAAGCGGTACCCAAGAATACATCCAAACTTCTCCCTCTAGCACTGTCCAAAGTAACGTGACACCTGCCATTTTCCCCCTGACCTCATTCCCATTGTAGCTCATTGGAAAGGGCATGGGCAGGAGGATGCAGTGGGCAGGCTTGGACAAAACCAGCTACACGACATTTTACTCAGCACCCTCGTCCCTGCATTAAAAGAACGAACTAGTACCATTTTCCTCCAGGGATATTATTACAAGATTGTGGATAGTGTGTGAAAATACCTGGCACATAGTAGGGATGGAATCATGATGCCTGTTTATCATGGTAGCCAGTATCACCCCTGTCGTGCTTTTCATGGGAATGCCAAGTGTCTCCACATACATGTTCTAACAGAGAAGCATGTTTGGGTATGCTGGTTTCTGGGGCTGAGAATTTCCCCAAATCTATCTTTAAAATGCTGCCATGTGGCCAGTGGAGATGGATGAACAGAATACCATTTGATGTAACAAATCTAGACGCCTTGAGTCTGCAAGTTTTAGAAAACCTTTCTCCAGAAGAATGAGTTACAAGTAGGAATTACAGGTCCCACCAGCAGAGTGCATTTTCCCCTAGGAACTAAACGGCACATCTGAAACGATGCAGAATTCCCATCACTGCAAACAGATGGCATGTGCCGAACTACCAGGAAAGTCCTCTGCAGGGTGCTACCGGGCCTCAGCAGCTGGGAAAGGGAAGGCGGCCCAAAGATGGACGAGGAACCAGGACTGGTGTGGAAAAGGCACAGCAGCGCAAACCAGCCCAATTTAAAGCGCTAGAACCTCAGCTGCCCCCAGTGCTGGAGAAACGTTCGCTTTCCCCTAACACTCTGGAGCACGGGAAGCCCAAGGCAGAAACGAACTTCCCAAGGCCCAAGTGAGGGAGGAAGGCTGGAACCCAAAGCGTCAGCCCTTCAGAGACGGTCACCTTAATTCCAGCTTCGTTGTGTAGCGTGTATAGCAGCCCGCAGAGAGCCTTCAGCCACGCGTTCCAGCTCCGTCTTTCCTACACATTATTCAACAAACAGGCAAAATCAAACTTCAAATCTGATGGGCAACTGCTCAGGCACCCGTGAGCCTGGAGGCTAAGCAGAAACCACTCACCACCCAGTGCCAGGGTCAGGAAGCAGTGACACAGGCCGGATTCCCTCTACAGGCCCCAGCGAGAAAGTCACAGGTGGTCTCCTCTTCCCACTGCCCCATCCAGGCCTCCCTCTTCTTTCCCTCTCTCACCCCAACTCAGGCCACCTCCTTTCCCCTAAGGGGCTTAGACTTTGCTCTTTTCTTCCATTTCAGAAAGGCTCCCAAACTCTCAAAAGCCTGTAACTTGCAGATCCCCTCCAACTCCACAAGGGACCCAGGACACCCGTGTCAGTGTGCACATCCACACGCTCCACCCAGGGTATTTCTGTGAAGCCACAAGGCCCCACTCAGCAAAGGCAAGGCTCTCCTGCTGGCAGGCCAGGGTCGGGGCCTAGCTTGGAGGAGCACCTTATTGTGTGGCCGCCAGGGGCAGGCTGCAGCTAGTGCCGGGAGGGGAAAGGTTCCCTTTGAAGCACATGGCGCTCAGAGCTTCCCAGTGACCATGGAAACAGGCGCAGTGGGTTCCTGGCCTGAGAACCAGGAGAGCAGCCGTGATTCAAACACAAAACACACACAGGGTCTGAAAAGGGAGACGGGAGGGGCCAGGGTGAGGGGACAGCAGCCAGGCTGGCAGGAACTGAGCGGCTCCAGGATAGGAAAATCCGGCCAAAGAAGCCGAGCAGGTTCTGGGGGTTTCCTTTTCATTCCTGAGGCTTTCTTCTCGCTCCCGTCACTGCCCCTCGGGTCCTATTCAGCACCTCATCAGATCAGTAGAGCCAGGCCTTTGGCTGGCCTGCTGGCAGCGGGGCCTGGAAGCGGGGCCCTGGAAGCCAGGCGGGAGGTGATCAAAGGAGCCGCTGGTGCAGCCACCTCCCTCCTGCCTCCTCCCTGCCTGCCCGCTCCTCGCCCTCCTCCATGAGGCCCTGCCAAGGTGATCTAGTGGAAGCCACTGGGGGAGGGCAAGGAAGAGAGGCAGCTTTTATGTCTGCCTCTCTGTTGGAAGGGACACAAAGCACAGCTTGAAGGCAGACACGCCACTAGCAGGTCAGTGCGCCTTCCTTCTGGGACGGCTCTGTTCTTAAACCAGGAAACGGAGAAGCCATCTCGACTGGCCCGGTTTCAGCTTGGATGGTCTGATTCTGAGCGCAGAAGATGAGGGACCCTTCTGGGTTCTCTTTCATTAGCTATATCTCAAGCCTCGAGCTGGACAAAATGACACTGAAAAAGTTACCTGGGACTGAACCCTGTTTCTTCAGGGTTCTGATTTATCAGAACTATCTGGGATTTTTTTCAGCAAGGAAGAGGAAGCAACGTGATTAGAATCTGTTGAGGAAAGAGCTGGCACTTACTGATGAGTATCTTCTCTCTGGGCTTGGACTGAATCAGACCCAACAGTGTCCTCTTGGGCGCAGGGCCAAGGCGGTGAGAGAAGGAGCCCACTCCTCAGCAGGCCTTGCTCTCCCCCATGCAGAAGGGCAGGCTGCAGCCCTGACCAGCTCTCTAGAGGAAGGCAGTGTTTGGACAGGCCTGTAATTTGAGAAGCCCATTAGGTGACTTCTCCCTTTCTTACCTTTGTTGGGCTGCCAAAATATTTACTTGACTTCTTAACTAAATCTCTGAAACACACCTAGATTGCCTAAAACGGGCAATTTTCTCATTTTCTCTTATTCATAGAGGAGAGCCCAACCTAAGCAAAGATGACAGTAATACAGAGGGATGGGGCGATGGGGCTGGTAAGAGATGCTGTTTTATATAATAATAGAGCCACTTCTTAGAGCTAGGTGCACACTGGTGCTGCCTTTTTTTTTTTTTTTTTTTTTTTTTTTTTTTTTTTAAAGGAGGAGACGGGGAGAGATTGCATGGCAGTATGGACAGGTGAAAGCAATTTTACAGGTAATTCTCTTGAAAAACAAACTGATTCTATTTTGACCTTCAGGAAAGAGTCTATTTCCATGCCAAGGAGAAACTGTGTGGCAGTCAACTGTATGAAAAAAAATAAACAAACCCACAACATGATATGAAGCCAAATGCACTATATTGTATCAGCCGAGAGATTTTAAGACTATGTAACCGGAAAGATGGAGTGTTAAATAACAAATAGTATTGCAGGGTTTTAGGTGAACTTCAGAGGATATAAATTACCCAGAAATGCTGCCATCACCCCAAATCCCCTTCTGGCTTCTGGCATCATGAAAAAAACCTGGGAAAAGAGTCTCAGGTCCAGTAAGCAGGAGGCCACTGCATCGGTGGCTCCTCTCGCCACGTGCGCCTGTCTGTCAGCTCCCGTTTCTGCCAGGCACTTTTGAAGCACACTCTTGCCAAGGCTGAGTGGCCTGAAGGCAGCCCTTCAGACAGCCTGTGGATGATGGGCAGAACAGAGTGGAAGGTCCCTGCACTCACTGCCTGCTGGCGCTGCACCGGAGAGCACAGAATCCTGGTCAATAACTCCTACCTGTGCCCTCTTTCGAGGCCAGCTGATGGCTAAGCCATCTCACTGCCTGCTGGCGCTGCACCGGAGAGCACAGAATCCTGGTCAATAACTCCTACCTGTGCCCTCTTTCGAGGCCAGCTGATGGCTAAGCCATCAGTGAGGGGAATTCTTTTCAGTCTGGTGCTCATCAGTAAAGCTTTGAGAGAATAATAATTTTGGAAGCTTTTTCCAGATCTTCAATATTCTCAAATAGGCACTTTGAGCTGTTTTCTTTACAAAGCCACCAAAAGCACTGCCAGGTGGAAGCTTTACAGACAGCTGTCACTTGCCTAGGTCCTTTCTATATCATTTCAAAAATGTCACCTCGCTTACCTTTATTCTGATAGACTGTCTAGTTTTCCCTCTTTAGTCTGGACAGAACATGAACTAGCCCATGTGAAATCAGATTCCTAAGGAGGGCCAGGAGGAGTGGCTGCAGTCATGGGCACTTGCTGGGTTTCTAGGGAGTGGAGGGCCAGGCTCTTCCAGAAACAACGCTGCTAAAAAGAAAAGGAACTCTGGGCAGCAGGAGCGCGATCATTTTTCCATATTTTGAACATATTCAGCTACTGAGCTGGCACTGAAGGTGTCCTGACCACGGGTACACGTGGTCTGTCACCCTCCTGCCATTTGTGGAGACTACTGTCGCTCATATGTCCCAGGTAAAGCCAAAGAATCTGCGCAAGCAAGTCGGAAGAGGGTAAGTGATGGAGAGAGACCAATGCTTACTGGTCCTCTGCTAAATTAAAAGTTTCTGTGGGAAAAAGAGAGAATGAACTCTTTTTTAGAACTTCCAGAGGTCCTTAAAACACCACAGTAAAGACAGCAAGGTCTCAGTCAAAGAATGAGCCTTCCCATGCTTTCTTGCCTATGCTGCCCAAAGCACATGCAAGCAAAGAAAAAACAGATGAACTAGACTTTGTCAAAATTAAAGTTTTGTGCTACAAAGACATGATCAAGAAAGTAACAAGAAAACTCACAAAACTGAAGATATTTGCAAATCTTAATCTGACAAGGCACTTGTATCTAAGATACATAACTAACTCTCACACTCAGTAATAAAAAGATAAATTACCAATCAAATATGGACCAAGGATCTGAATACTTATTTTCCAAAGATACACCAACTTTCAATAAACACGTGAAGAGATGCTCATCATCACTAACCATCAGGAAAATGCAAATCAAAACCACGATGACCTATCACACTGAACTAGGACGGCTAAACCCAAAAAGACAGATAATAACAAGTATCGACTGGGATACGGAGCGTCACAAATTGCTGGTGGTAATGTAGAACGTGTGGCTATTTTGGAAAATAGTCTAGCAGTTCCTCAAAAGGTTAAAAACATAGAATCATCATGTGATACAGTAATTCTCTCAGTTTTTAACCCAACAGAAATGAAAACCTGGTGTGCCCAGATAGAGTAGCGGTTGGGTCAGTCGCCTTCGAAGGCGTGCAAGCCACATACACCTGAGTTTGAGTCCTGGGTCCAGGGGGAAATAATCAGTGTGAACAACTAAATGAAAAACTGGAATAAAATGCTTCTTCCAAAAATAAAAAAGGAGAAATAGAATCATGTATACAAATGTTCACAGAAGCATTATTAATAATAATCATAAAATAGAAACCATATAAATGTCCATCAACTGATAAACAAAATGCAGTATTATTCTACAATAAAAAAAAAAAGCATGGATGTGCACTGCAACGTGGACCAATGCTGAAGACATTATGCTAAGCAAAAGACAGACACAAAATAACCACATACTACATGATTCCATGTGTATAAAATGTTCAAAGCAGAAGGGAGATGGGCAGGGGTAAGGGGCTTCTTTCTAGGGGGATGAAAATGTTCATATATCTGATTAAGGGTATAGGATATATATCTTTAATATATATAAATATAAAATGTTCTAAAACTTATCGTGAGGATTGGTGCACAAATCTACGACTATACTAAAAACCATCGTACACTTAAAACAAGTCTTCACATGGGAACAATCTGATCAGTCATTTTGTTTTGTTTCCATATAGAGTCTAGTCATCTAAAAATATGTTCAGAATAAAACATTCAGAACAGAAATGGGTACAAAAGTTATGGTGCTGAAATGATCTTAGGCCACCTGAAATTGAAAGAGAGTTCGTAGTTGGTTTCAACCACAATACACAATTCCTATATAATAAAAATTATGCATGTGTGCTAGAGTAGAGTAAAACTTGAATATGGCAATTATGATGATGAACAGTGATTCTGAGAGCAACTCTTGTGCTTCCAGAGTTGGGATATAATACATAGGGTAGGAGAGGAAAAGGATTAATTAGGATTCCCTAGTCTAAAGAAAAGCACAAATAGGTATTTGCTATGTTGATTTACAGATAAATGGATTCTTTTAAAGGTTCTCACAAGCATATTTCACTTAGCTCTGAAAATATGTTTCAAAACAACAAAAATTGTAAGTGTGGAACAGACCCCCAAGGGATACAGATTTATTTGGTAATACAGGAGGATATCATCCTACTATAGAATCTAGTAGAACAGACCATTACCTTTAAAAAGGAAGGGGACACATGAAATCAGGGAAAGGTTATCAGGAGAACTTTGGGCGAGAGTGACTCTAGCCATTCCTGACATTATGCATCAAAATTAAGTCTGAGTGATTTAAAGATGTAATGTGTAAGAAGAAAAACAGACATGCCCTGGTGGCCTAGTGGTCTAGTTCACAGGACATAGTCTGCATGCATCCCAACATCATCGGTTCAAGACTCGGCCAGGGGAAACAACCAAGATGAACAACTACATGAAGTAAATAAAGTGCTTCCTCCTCCTCTCTCTTCCAGTCCTCATTCCTGCCTGTAACTTCCCTAAAAAAAAAAAAAAAAAAAAAAAAAAAAAAAAAAAAAAAAAAAAAAAAAAAAAAAAAAAA